>CAJHNH020000260.1:57500-120000 GCA_905116865.2 Candidula unifasciata | reverse complement strand
CATTTATCATCCCCATGGATTTCCACGACCTCTCGTCTCATTTATCATTATAGTAGTTTCCACGACCTCTTGTCCCATTTATCATCACCGTAGTTTCCACGGCCTTTTTTTTTTCCAGTTTAACCTTTGCCGTGTTTTCCCGCCACTTCTCTTTCCATTTAACTTTTGAATGGTTTTCCACGACCTTTCAACCCATTTATCATCCCCATGGTCTTTCTGACCTCCCTTCACATTTAACTTTTTGGTTATCACGACGTACTTCAATTTTTCTATTCCAATTTATTAATTTAATCACATTTCCATATAATGGTTTCATATTTAAAACAGTCTTTAAAAATCCTCACATTTGACTATACAGCTGCTCTTTGATGTATGTATGTGTATACTTATATATGTATTATACTTTGCAAGTATTTGACTAGTGCGTGTTATCATATTTCAGAGCGTGTCAGTGACTGTAGATCCGTCTGTTGTCAATGGGAATTTGACTGGAAGTGTCACCGGATACACGTAAGTTATAGCCTCCCATTTTCTAAGGCTTACACAGTGAATGACTTTTTAAATACCGTGCTACTCCAATTTACGGACATCGTTCGTTCCTCAATTTAGTTCGTGTCTCGACAAGTTCACACCTCTAAACCTAATATCCCAATGCATCTTACATAACATTTATTAATCCGTTCTCAGATTTTAAAAACACACACACAAACACACACAATGAAAAGAAAAATTAAAATAGAAGAGAACTATTTTGTTGGAAGTACGCGATATCTAATTAACAATTTGAATTGTTTGTCCGTAACGAGTCATCTAAGTGTACAAACTAACTACAAAAACAGAAATAGGTACACTAAAAAGCAAACACGTAGGTGCAGTAAGTATGAGACGCACACACCCCTCATTGCCTGGCAGCCGAATAGATAAATATGACGTAGAACAACAAGCGAGAGCGCATTGCAAGGGTATTAGGGCTCGTATCTCGAATCTAGGATTGTGTGTAGAGGTGCAATTAGGATATTTAAAAAAATTCATATCGTGTGTAGAGCGGTTTGTAAGTCGAGTTACCATTGTAATAATAATAATAATAAGACAACCTTGTCGAAGTTGTGGAAATAGATGTTTCAATGTGGAAAGTGGACGAGGCGTTGGTCCATGTTCCACTCCAGGGTTACTGTCCATAGGATTACACCACAAGGAGGAGAATCAAACAGCAGACAATTTCATAAACCCAGTTCAACCTATAGCGGTTATAATTAGGGCTTTAATGCGGTCACGAAGTAACAAGGAGTCTAAAGTGATGGATAGAGTGAGGTCGTCTTAACGCATTGGCTTGCTGGGTACTTGCCTGAAAGTCCCACGAGTATATGGGTCCAATGCTAATCTGTGTATGTAGATTAGTAAAGTAAAAGACCCTTGTCCACGCCTTTAGGCCTATAGAGCATATAGGGCTAGTGTAATGATGCTATAAATAGGGATAACGTCAGGGGATGACTGGCATAATTGGGTAAGTCCCTGATAGCATGGGTTTCACGGAGATATGGTGAAAAGACAAAAGTGAATGAGTCACGTGTGAATGCGTGATCTGGGGGATTAAGAATGAGGTGGTCATTCGGTGGCTGGGCCCCAGATTGGAAGGATGTGAAGCTGAATCTGTGTAGGTGAATCCAGAGTGAAGAGTGCACGTGGATCTGAATCAGAGTCGAATGTAAGTTAGTGCTGAACGACAAGACAGGCAGCGCTATTGAATGATCGTTTAGGCCAGCCGTTGTGTTACACGGTTTGTTTGTTGAGCCAGTCGTGTACATGCCAGTGTCCATCGTCTGAAGCATGTCTGGAGACTCAATGCTTGAGCAAGGCGAGATTGCCAGAATGGCGTAAGTTAGTTCATCTGTTGATTCGTGTTTTGTGCTACATTGACAATAAACCTGTGAAATGTGTGAGCTGGTGTCGACCGTCATTTGAAGTGAAGTTGTGTGACCGTGAAGAGAAGTGCCGTCTGGTTAGAATGAACTGTTACCTACCATCTAGACAACAGAGTCAGTGTTGAATCTGCACTAGAAGGATCAAGTGTGGAGGAGACACAGTACATTCATTACAGCTAGACCTATATTTTTACAGACCAATCGGCACATGATGGGTGTTGTGGTCAGCATCACGCCGGCCGCCTTTTCTTTCCAGGACTGCACACGGTACCCACTCAAGGCTGCGTCGACCTGGGAGTCAAGGTCATTATTCGAAATAGGGGGCGAACCCACGACCTTCCGATCCGCACTCGAGAGTCTAGCATCTACGCCACGGTGACTCCCTGTATGTAGATTGGCTTGCCATAAATAAAAGATAAATAATCGTCAATCACAAGTGACAAAGACCACACTTTCTTTCATCTATCATGAAACTAGACTTGTTTGTCTGTGAGTTAAGAGATGATTTATAAATGGCCAGAATGGATCAGGGACGATGAGCTTAGGGAACATCATATGGAGGCAACGGGCCACAAATAGTTGCTGTAATTAGAAGTTCGCAGTAATTTCATTTTGTACCATCTAATTCAGGTTCCTGTTTTAACTCCAGTTTTCTGAAGTGCCAAGAAAGTAAATATCTGTTTATCATTACCGATCATTTACACTTCATTCACGTGAGTGATTATCGTAGGAGCACCAGAACACTGGTTTGCCCAGGGGCCCTTCATGTTGTTAAGAAGGCCCTGGTGAGGGTGGAGAGACGATCTGCTGAGGTTGAGCTATGTAATAAATTAAGTGATGAGCATCCCGGAGACAGACTGCTAGAGCGATAAGTGAGATAGGGCCAAGCCTGACAAGATGTCAGTAAAACAAAGACAAGAGCTAGAGTCGTCACTAGCTATAGGCTGTGAGAGTTGGACTCTCATTGCGGAGACGGAGAGGAGGTTTTAGGCTTTCGGATGTAAATGTTACAGAAACATTTTACAAATTAGTTATTTAGAACACAAAATTAACAAATATGTCAGATACAAAGTAGACAAATTTACAGACATCAGGAGCTTCTCTTGGCAGTAGTGAAACGTCGCAAGAAGGCGTGATTCTTTACGGAGTTAAACATGATTCGATTGCAAAGACTGTACGTCCAGGAGCATTTGGGGGTAGTCGGAGAAGAAGGACCTGGAATGACAACATCAAGAAATGGATAGGAACAAGTTATCATACACTTATTCGTCAATCAGAGGACAGAGAAAGATGGCCGGTTTTGTGTGCCAGCGGTTCCATCGATACATCCACACCACCCTAATAGGTCAACGGTTATGTTATGTTATGTTATGTTATGTTAAAGGCGGTGGAATATAGCAAGCTGAATGATTCCTAGAATTCATAAACTAAGCTGGTTAAGTACTCAAATACAGCTCTAACGATTAAGTAACAGCAAACAGATCACCACACAATTATGTCGTTACCGTGCCAGCAAAAACTACACCGAATGCTCATCGCTTTCCATTGGCTAAGCCAATAACACACACATGCATTAATTGCGTAAGAAAGCTACCATCAGTGCCAACACAAACAGTTCGCAACCCTAATTGCTCCTGATCGTTGATGTATGCAACAATTATAATAAATCAAAAGTTGTGAATAATGTTTATTTTTATTTTTAATTTATGAATTAAATAAATAATGTGACGACTAACTGTCGTTATGTTTCTCCTGTTTCTAGTTTTAACATTGCTGTCATCAAATCGGACATTGGAGAGATTAACGTGAGTATAATTTTTTTAGCCTCTTCTTTCACTTGCTAATTCCACCATAATGTGTCCTTTTTCTTTCATGTAATAATTCCACCATTATGTATGATGGATTCTTATGTAAGAGGATTCTTTCTTTCACGTGTTAATTTCACCATTTTGTGTTCTCTTTTTTTTTATATATTAACTCCACTATTATAGGTCTTATTTCTTTGTTGTATTAATTCCACCATGTTGTATGGTGGATTCCTATGTAAGAGGCTTCTTTCTTTCACGTGTTAATTCCATCATTTTGTGTACTTTTTTCATAGATTAATTCTACTATTATGTGTCCTCTTTCTTTCATGTATTAATTCCACCAATATATATACTAGATTCTTATGTAAGAGGATTATTTCTTTCACGTGTTTATTCCACCATTATGTGTCCTCTTTCTTTTATATATTAATTCCACTATTATGTGTCCTCTTTATTTCATATATTAATTCCACCATTACATATGCTGGATTCTTATGTAAGAGGATTCTTTCTTTCACGTGTTAATTCCACTATTATGTGTCCTTTTTCTTTCACCTAGTAATTCCACCATTATGTGTCCTCTTTCTTTCACTTAGTAATTCCACCATTATGTGTCCTCTTTCTTTCACTTAGTAATTCCACCATTATGTGTTTTCTTTCTTTCACCTAGTAATTCCACCATTATGTGTCCTCTTTCTTTCACCTAGTAATTCCACCATTATGTGTCCTCTTTCTTTCACCTAGTAATTCCACCATTATGTGTCCTCTTTCTTTCACCTAGTAATTCCACCATTATGTGTCCTCTTTCTTTCACCTAGTAATTCTACTATTATGTGTCCTCTTTCTTTCACCTAGTAATTCCACCATTATGTGTCCTCTTTCTTTCACCTAGTAATTCCACCATTATGTGTCCTCTTTCTTTCACCTAGTAATTCCACTATTATGTGTCCTCTTTCTTTCACCTAGTAATTCTACTATTATGTGTCCTCTTTCTTTCACCTAGTAATTCTACCATTATGTGTCCTCTTACTTTCAATAGTATCCGTTATGCATTTGAATATATTACGTGTCAGATGTACGAGCTAAGCTGAGTGAGTGATCAGAAGAGGTAAAATCAAGAATAACCTCATTTAGCAAAATGTTGGCATAGAACCAGTACTGCATTACGCACAAAAAACTGAAAATAAAACGGTCTGTCCTCAAAGAAAGAATACTTTGTAATGCTACACCATACAAACATGAGTGAACAGAAGTGAGGTACACGGATCCAGAGTAAACCAGAAACAAAGAGGAAATATTTATCTACTGCAATACCTCGGTTGTCGTCACCGGTTCTCGTCAGATCACCGAAGTTAAGCGCCGTTGGGCATGGTTAGTACTTGGATGGGAATCCGTTTGAGAACACCATGTGTTGTAGAGAGACGCGTTAGCGCAGTTGATTGGGAGCTCACTTTCAAATCCACCTGCGACTCGCTGCAGCCACGAACAATATTCGAAACCGCGCGGTTTCCGGGTTTCACCATGCCTCAAGGAAATGGGTACCAGCGTTGACAATCTGGGGTGAATGGAGGACCGTGGCTGTAGCTACGGAGTTACTTGTGGACAGTTTCTTATCAGTTGTCTGTACTGGTGGCAGAGCACTTATGGTTTATAACCGTGTGCAATGACGCTGGTTCACATCTCCCGACTTTACATTTTACCTTTTACAAAGTGGAAAGATAGCAACATAAAAACTACAACAGTGTTAAGTGGATTTAACAGAGGCGGCCAGGGGAGCAATAACCACAATCTTTAGAAAGAGGGAAAACAGGAGACAGGAGCAGAAGTATCACAGAACCTGTTTACAGTTGCACATAGAGCATCTTCAGTTGTTTGTAACATGTTTTTCTGTAATTCAGTTTCAAGAATTTTATGTTGTAAATGACATTCTTATCAAAATGCGAATATTTGTTTCAATATTCATATATACAGGAAGCAGATTTGAACAAGCTCATCCGTGAAGCCATTGATGAGGTGGTTATCCCTGGATTAAACGGTGAGCATCAGTGTCGTCTGCTAGCTTTATAAAACAGTCTACCAGTGTTTCAATCAACCAGTCAAATCAATTGAGTGATCAGTCAGATGCCATTTCCACAAGGAATGTTGGCTGTAATTGACCTCCAGTCACTCTGTCTTCGGGCTACGATTGGATAATCTTTGAGGCTGGAGCTTCTTCCACCTCTTGACATTATCCTCTCGTTTGTATCGCTGCCTACCTCTTGCTAGCTTGCCGTCAAATTGTTCTTTCCGACTGTTTTATTTACATTATTCTATTCCTGTCAACTGTTTTATTTACATTAGTCTATTTTTTCCGACTGTTTTTTTTTTTACATTATTCTATTCCTCTCAACTGTTTTATTTACATTATTCTATTTCTTCCAACTGTTTTATGTACATTATTCTATTCCTTCCAACTGTTTTATGTACATTATTCTATTCCTTCCGTTTTATTTACATTATTCGGTTCCTTCCAACTGTTATATTTTCAATATTCTCCTCCTTCCGACTGTTTTATTTACATTATTCTATTCCTGTCAACTGTTTTATTTACATTATTCTCCTCCTTCCAACTGTTTTATTTACATTATTCTATTCCTGTCAACTGTTTTATTTACATTATTCTATTCCTTCCAACTGTTTTATTTACATTATTCTATTCCTTCCAACTGTTTTATGTACATTATTCTATTCCTTCCAACTGTTTTATGTACATTATTCTATTCCTTCCAACTGTTTTATTTACATTATTCTATTCCTTCCAACTGTTTTATTTACATTATTCTATTCCTTCCAACTGTTTTATTTACATTATTCTATTCCTTCCAGCTGTTTTATGTACATTATTCTATTCCTTCCAACTGTTTTATGTACATTATTCTATTCCTTCCAACTGTTTTATTTACATTATTCTATTCCTTCCAACTGTTTTATTTACATTATTCTATTCCTTCCAACTGTTTTATTTACATTATTCTATTCCTTACAGCTGTTTTATGTACATTATTCTATTCCTTCCAACTGTTTTATTTACATTATTCTATTCCTTCCAACTGTTTTATGTACATTATTCTATTCCTTCCAACTGTTTTATGTACATTATTCTATTCCTTCCGTTTTATTTACATTATTCGGTTCCTTCCAACTGTTATATTTTCAATATTCTCCTCCTTCCGACTGTTTTATTTACATTATTCTATTCCTGTCAACTGTTTTATTTACATTATTCTATTCCTTCCAACTGTTTTATTTACATTATTCTATTCCTTCCAACTGTTTTTTTTACATTATTCTATTCCCTCCAACTGTTTTATTTAAATTGTTCTATTCATTCCAACTGTTTTATTTACAAAATTATATTCCCTCCAACTGTTTTACTTACATTATTCCATTCCTTCCAACTGTTTTATTTACATTATTATGTTCCTTCTAACTACTTTTTTTTTTTACATTTTTCTCTAACATTGTTAGCGTCTGCGGCTTAGGCATTACAAACACACTTCCTATTGCCGGGTTCGATCCCAGCAGCAAGCGTTTGGCAGCAGGCCGCTCTGCTTTGGTTTCGACAGTGGTTTCGAGAGACTACCGTCCACGTAGCAACGGCAAACCACTATTTTGCGTAGAAAACCCTCAACAGCTAAAACATTATGGGGTTGGTTTGGCTACGTCCTGTAAATGGGACATGTCAATTTGAGGCTCCCTTGATGGGTCCAACTTTGCCATCATGAGGGCCACAATTGACAAATAACTTCTTCTTCTTCTTCTTTATTTCCTTTTTTATCACTAAGGGTGTCGAGAGAGATATAAGGTCCCGATTCGATGACTTCTCGCTGCTGATCAGTCCCTTTATATCTCATTGTACTTGTTGTAGTGGTTTTCTTGTGTGATTCCAGTACTAACCTATGGATGCGAGAGCTGGAAATCAACGAAAACTCTAGACACAAAATTAGACAGTTTTGAAAATAAAAGCCTTAGAAGAATACTAAATTTCAAATGGTCAGATTTCCGAACCAATACACAAATAAGGCAAGAATCCAGGCAAGAGTATGTGTCTAATTTTATTCGAAAATGCCGCTAGAATTATGTCGGCCACTCCCTTAGAATGGATAAATCAAGACTTCCTTACCAAGCCCTCATTTGGACACCACAGGGGAAAAGATCTCGTGGAAGACCAAGGGAAACTTTACGTAGAACTATCATCAGGGAAGGCTCGCTCATGGGCCACTCAAACATCCAAGACCTACAACAGATTGCAACGAACCGCCATGCATGGAGAGTCATGACCTCTGCCCTATGTGCCGCACCCGACACAAGAGGAAAGACTAACTAACTAGTGGTTTTAAATCCCTTGTCGGTTAGCTAGGCTTGTCGCAAGCTCACCAGATCCCCGTTGGCCAGGACGTTTCGGGGTGACCCAGGATAGTCTTCATGGCAACCGTAGCGGTAACTGACGTCATTTAATAACAATTATTGCCTGCTATTTTTTTTTTACGAATGTTTTTATAAGTGTTTGACATGCCTGCAGTAAAGACAAGGCCACTAACTCTAATGTGGTTTACTTTTGTTTTTCAATCCTCACAGAATATTGTAAACAAGGCATTCCACTACCAGTCACTGGTATCTTCCGTCTCTACAACGCAAAACTGAACTTGCAGCCAGTAAGTTGTGATGTTGTTTACTTTCTGTCTTGTTTCATATCTAGTACATGCGACTTCCGGGTCAAGGTATCTGTACTGTGTTCATGTACAACAGACTGCTGGTTCACACTCGACTTTGATCAAGTTTAAAAAAAAAGAACTCTTTCCCACGTAATCAGGTGTTTTGGGTATTTAGTATAGACCTAAATTTTATAGAGAAATCGGAACTCGGTGGTGATATGGTCAACAACATATCGGCCACCTTTACTACCCAAAATCAACTGGTACCTATTTTGGCTGTGTCGACCTAGGAGGCAATGTAATTTTGATGGGGAAAATCCGACTCGAGTGTGGATTTGAACCCTTCGGGACGGAGGCGAACGTCTACTCGCTACACCATCACGACTCCTACATGACGTAGTGTGGTCATCATCAGCATCAACATCATGTACGCGGCAAAATGAGTGTAGTCTGCCGTATTTTGAATGTTGTATTTAGAATCGACATCACAGAACTCAAGACATACACATGAGCTCTCGACCCCCACCTTCAGCCGCAATTCCGATGGTGGAGGAATCAGTCTGAGTGTAATGCTAAATGTTGAATGTTAAATTAAGAATCGACATCACAGCAGTCGTGACAACCCCATAAGCGTCCCTCTGTCCCTATCTTCAGCAGCAAACGAAGAGTTCCAATTCTGATGGCTTAACGACTCCGTGTGCATATTCGTAGTCTCTCCCCCCCCCCCCCCCCTTTTTTTTCCCATTTTCTTATTTTCTGTACTTCTCTAATGCTTCTCAGTGTCGCATCACTTTTGTTTTAGCCGGTTCGTGAGATCTATTCATTTTCTGAGACAGATCCCGAGAACGGAAGAACGCAGTCACTAAACAGGCACGGAGATGAGAAATAAAGGGACTGAGGAATCGAGGGCGTCCAAGGGAAACACTAAGGCGAACGTTGATGAGAGATGCCAATGGTGCTGGGCTGGACTCCATCCATGATATTGCAATGATATGCCCAGGATAGAATGAAATGGGGCAGTAGACCACAGGGCCAATATGACACATAACGGCACAACATGACAATGAATGAATGAGTGAATGAGTGAATGAATGAATGAATGCATGGACAAAAATCGCGGGCAATCAGTCGATTAACGGAAACTTGTGTGAACATTACTGACATGGGATTTTAAAGAAAAGTGACTAGACCCCCAAGCGCTTTGAAGTTTTTTGCAAAGTATTCTGACTACCGGCATCAGAAGAAGACAGACAACAATCTTTGGTCACGTCATGTGAAGAGGGAAACCGGCGTAAGTCGTGACAGTGGAAAGCTGAAGAGGAACAGAGGCGGAAGGACAGCAAGAGTACACATGCCGGACAGTTTTGCATCACGGCAAGGAAAAACATTTTTACCAGGGTTGACTTCAGCTTGCATTTGAATTTCCTGTGTCTCACATGCATATAACAACGGGACTTTTTTTTTTTTTTTTAGATTGTGGTTAAACAATTCTTTTGATAAGCATGCAGAGAATTTATGGGGTGACAGAAAAAGAAACGAGACAGCACTCCTGGAGGCAGATGAAAACGATAAATTCATTCAAGAAATTTGACGTTGAAAACCGTCTTTACTGACATGTCTTTTCGGAAATGTCTCTTCGGACATGTCTCTTCAGACATGTCTCTTCGGACATGTCTCTTCGGACATGTTATGGACACGGAAACTTGGTACTGACTGGTAACGACACAACAAAGACAGCTACAGAATTACGTAATTGCCAAGAACGCACGGCAGGGACTGTGACAAGAAATATTTTTTGTGAATGAAAATGATATTTAACTTGTCATACTGCTACTACAGTTTTGGGCCACAATGTCTTCGCTATATAGCAGAAATACCCATTCATTATTACCAACATTTCTGTAATTGTAGGCTGTAGCAGCCGCCCCCGCACTGTACTGCAGATTACTTCAGAACCTGTAGAGCGCCCTAATCTAATTGTGTTGTAGAAATGAACGAGATTTCTTGGATTTACTTCTACTGTATTATCATCCTCGAGGTGGTAATCGTACGAACATCAATCTTGGAGAAGTAATACACACACCAATACTACCGTTTCTGAATCACAATTGTCTGCTCCCCCAAATCTAACCTTTTTTCTGTGTACATGTTTGCCTTTCATCTGTTTCTCTATCTCATCAATCAACAGTCCATTCCAGCATATTTCTTCATTCTTTTTCAAAATTATAATTACAGGGCTACCTGCAAATAGCAACGGATGTAGAATATTTGAAGTAATCTACTGCCCGCTGTCCGTGAGTCAACATGAAATATCCATTAGGTGAACCTACTGGAAAAGTTCAACATTCCGTTTAAGCAGTTGTAAAAGCTATGTCATATGTTACTGTTGTATGAATTATGTTGACAATCGCATCTTCAGAATATTCTGTTATTAACCATATTTAAAGGATTGGTAAAATCAATAAAGTATATACGCATACCCAAATGTTCTTGTCGAATACATATGTGTTTATCTTCTGTGCAATATTGTATATTTTTGGCTTTGTGAGCATCTATCTTTATGTAAGTATTGGGCAACCGTGTGTTTCAAGAGTCTATACTATTCACAGAAGTTCTTTGTATTTGTTTCTACCACTAACTACTCGTCAAAAGTCAAGGACTGCTTAGAAAACCCACGCTTGTAACAACAAAACGAACGTGATATGAAGGTAATTATTACAGGATGCTGAGAAAGGTGGGGAAGGTATGCCCCGTGCAGAATGGCAGACATCGTTTAAGTGATTGGTCGGCAAACTCAATAGTTGAAAGAGCCACAGATCAACAGCAGGGCGACAAAACAATTTTTGAGAGCCAAATTTCTTTTTAAGTGAAGATTATCACCACAGCACTCCGGACACACCAATAGGTGCTCCGATCTCCTCCTGAAAAGCTCCACAAGTGTGACAGAATCTGTCAAGAGCCATGTTTTTCTGAGTCGGTTTATAACTAGCTACTAAACATTATTATTGACTCGCAAAAAAAAATTCAAAACACGCATTAAACATTAATTTCAACCAAAAATAATAATTAAAAAATCTCATTGACAAAAAATACACAACGCGCATTTAATGTTCACTATGACATTGCATTTCCTTGAAAAGTTTAGATAAGTCTGGTTTTTATGTCGTTGTTTTTTATTTCAAGCAGGATTCCAGATTCTTATCAGTAAGACGATTTCTAGGAAGAACAATGGAAGTAGTAGGGGACATTAAAAACTATAGAATTAGTATTTTAGGGTTATCTGAAACTAGATGGACTAGGGCAAGGAAAAGTATTCTAAATTCAGGGGAAACTATTTTGTTCTCAGGACACACAGAGGACAATTCTCCCGACAGTGAAAGAGTGGCCCTGATGCTATCAAAAGAAGCAGACAGGGCACTAATAGAATGGGAAGCTGTCAGTTCCAGAAGAAAGAGCGTCATTTAGAACAGCAAAACAGAAGGTGAACATGTCGGTAATACAGTGTTTTGCACCAACACATGATTAAGATGCATCAGTTAAGGAAGAATTTTACATGCAGCCTCAGAATATTAAAAATAATGAAAGAAGTGGCAATATAAAAATTTTGATGGGTGACCTGAATGCTAAGATAGGATCAGATTACGCAGATTATGAAGAGATTATGGGAAGACATGGTCTAAGAGTAATGAATGAAAATGGAGAATTGTTAACAAATTTTTGTGCAGGTAACCAGTATGTTATTGGTGGAAGTATTCCCCCCCCCCCCCCCCCCCCCCCCCCCCCCATAAAAGAATACACAAGGCAACATGGGAATCACCACACCATAAGACCACCAATCAAATTGATCATCTATGTATTAACAACAAGTTTACATCATCCCTTTACGATGTTAGGCTTTCAGAGGTGCCGATGTATTTACTGACCATTTTCTGTTGGTAAGTAAAATTAAGTTGAAACTTAAAAGATACATAACATCTTACAATCATAGAAACCAGTATAATGAAAGTTATCTCAGGAATAAAGACGTTTTGGAAAAAATTTCAGTAACAACATCTAATAAGTACCAGGTGTTGCAGCAGTTAGCTGAAGATGTAAGCACTGAAGTTTGCTGTTATAAGATCAATGAAATCTGGAATGAATCATGTGTAAAAGTTCCTGGTAAGAAAGAACGGAAAGATAAAACTTGGATAACACCAGAAACCATTAAACTGATGGAAGAAAGAAAAACTTAAAACACAGACTCAAACAATAGCAAAACTAGAGCTGCTAAAGCTAGAGCTTAGGATAAATACACAGAAGCCAATTAGGAAGTTAGGAGGCTTATAAGGGCAGATAAAGTGAAATATCTAAATGATCTAGCACAAGAAGCAGAGACAGCAGCAGCAAAAAGAAACCTTAGAGAACTTTACAGCAACACAAGAAAATTAGTAGGTAAATATAGTCAGCCCACTGGATCAATCAAAAATAGTCAAGGAAGGTACTTACTAACACTTAAGATCAAATGGACAGATGGGCTAAAGAGGAAATTAGAAAAGCTATCAATCTTTTCAAGGAGGAAAAAGCGGCAAGTCCAGATGGTATCCCAGCAGAAGCTATTAGGGCCAACATGAACACACTAACGGAATTGCTACATAGATTATTTAGTAAAGTCTGAGAGACCGAAGAAATACCTGCAGACCGAAAAGAAGGATATTTTGTGAAACTGCCCCAAAAAAGTGATCTACAGGAGTGTGAAAACTATGGAGGAAATTTGTTTCTGTCAGTTCTTGAGAAAATATTAAGTAGAAATATTTTGGAAAGATTAAAAGATGCTTTTAAAAAAAAGCTAAGAGATGAACATGCAGGGTTTCGGCCAAACAGGTCCTGTACTGACCAAATAGCCACATTACATATAATAATAGAGCAAAGCATTGAACTGCACTCACCAATTTACCATGGAGCTAGAAAATGAAGTTATAAAGATAAAGAGGACATGAGGAGAGATGCATGCGATTGCAAAATATAGAACAACCTGGCGTGAGTTGGTTGAGGGCCTATGCTTCTTTGGGAACTAGAAAGGCAGAAGAAGAAGGTTTTTTAGTTTACTCTTGATGAGATTCATTCTTGAAAATGTTTGTTCGCATGCATACGTAGAGCCAAGGAGTAAAAGAATAGCAAATGCTATGTTTCTTACTTTTTCTTTTTCAAACCGATCGTAAAAGTCCAGAATTCTCCTTTAGGTGTTGAAAATTATCATGTCTTCCTTCTGCAGGTCTTTCAAAGCAGACCACTTAATCAATAAACTGAGATGACATTTGTTTTTCTCTCAGTTTTCTAGCTCTCAGTTAAGGCGTCCAAATTTCGAACACCATAATTTTTTTTTTTAACTCCAGCAACTGCATTTTAGATATGTATGCCAGCGTTATCCAGGCATTTCTCTTTTACAGCATCACTCTTCTTTACTTCTACAGTGGTTACCAGAAGAGTTAAAATCTGAAATAAAGCTATAATAAAAAAGACTGCCGAAAACTACACACAAAAGCACTATCTGAAATATGTTTTGATCTTAGAATGTCGTGTAATGTCATCGGATTTAAGACACATCTATCAAAAAGAGACAGGGAGGTACACCAAAAGCAATACTGTTTTATAACATCAGATATTTTCTACAAAGAACAACGTGTCTATTGTCGGGGCAACATAACAGAGAGAAACAGTACTTCATATTTCCTCGACATCCTAAGCGACAAAAGAGAAAGTCAAGTAAACAGCTGATGATTTGCATCGTGTCTTATGTATTCTTTCAGATGGAAAAGATACTACCATAAATACTGTTTTAACACAACGACAATGGTTAATCAACAGTACCTTTGTTGTCTTTAATAAGCACTGTTATAGAAAGGCAGTATTTTGTTTTGTCATCTTCACTGTCGATGCTGCAGGGGATTAACTCTTCCAGTGTTATGAATTCCTCAGCAGATGCCAAAGCGAAGAAATAACCATGGCAAAAAAAAAAAAAAACAGAACGAATTACTTTCCAAGTGGCAATACGTCCATGTGGTAATTAGTTACATTGGAGAAGCCAGATTTATTTAGTTTGTTCTGACTAAAATTTAAATTTAAGAGATCACAATTTGGATGTGGAGGCAAATAAACGGGTTGTGTCATTTACACAAAGTGGGTTGCGTGGGGCTAAAGGAGATATACAACCACTGCTCTCCTTGGGAATATTATATGGTATTATATGCTGTTTCTGCTCCAGACTTAGTTACAAGAAATGGCTCAGTGAAAGTGAGTTTGTGACATGTCCATAATAAATCATCATATGGTTTTAAAAATTGCTGCCAAATCTTCAGAATATAAACAGGCTATTTGAAATAGTTATGTAGAATTGTTTCTAAAGTAAATCCTCATTTTGTACCGGTTGACGTAGAATCATAAATAGCAGTTGCTTTTCTGCCAGCCCTTTAGCCTTAGTCTTGAATCTTCATCTACGAGCATATATTTTTTATTTGATCTATGTTTGCCATGTCGCCAGAGCCTAATATATTTATCTGGGACTAACGTTGGGAAGCTTTTTTGCCAATGGGCGTGACATTGAAAGCATCACCCACCTTGCGTTGCATGAAATAGGAGTCCAATGCACAGCTGCGTGAAACGGATAATTTACTTAGCAACTCACATGGCGTTGCTAGCAGTTAAACGCAGTTATCAGAATCTACATTACTCAAATCCTACGCAGAAAGAAAGTTGGCAGTAAGCGAAAACTGTACCCAGTTTTCATTTACAACAGCGAGCAAAGTGCGTAGGTTTATGTTTCTTAGACCTTCAAGACTTGACAATTTTATGTTGTGTTTATACCCTCCTGTTCGATAAGAGCTGTTTATTATCGAATTTATGGCTGTATTTAATTCAGACGTAGAAAATTGGTAGGAAGTAAATTCTCTCTATCGTGTATTTAAGGCAATCCCATATACGCTTGAAAGCATGTATTTACTCAAATGTTTCAGTGCGTGCATCCTATCAAGGCTGTTTTTGCTAAGGTACAGTATGTTTCCTACGACTTAACTTTCCACATCATTGGCAATCAATGCTAGTTTCAGGCAGCCAAGGAAGAGCAGCGGCTAGCTGGCTTGTCTTTTGGCCCGGTGGTCATGTTCAAATCCACATCGAGGCGGACTTTCAAAATTGATTTTGTCTTCAGGTAGATGTACTGTAAAATAGGCGCGGACAATCGTCTTCTTTAACTTCTCCTTAGGGCTTACTGTGGCTAAAAGTTGTGCGTGTTAGTTCACTCTAGACTGGTCTTGTTCCAGAAGTTAAGTTTTTCATGAACACCTGTTTTACTGATCTCGCTTATTTCCATTCCAGATTAGTCGCTGTTTACGAATGCTTGTTGGGAGTAAAAAAAAAAAAAAAAGGGGGGGGGGGGGGGTTCAGTGAGTCAATTTATTATGATGTTGGCACCATACAGATATCAAAAACTGACGTTTACTTACACGTCATTGAATACATGTCATTTGAAAATAGGTCAAGAGAGACTCGGGCGAGTTCCCACCATGAAATCTTATGGGTGGGGAGGGAGCTCAGCCCGCATATAAGTTTTTAGGGGTCAGTGCATAAGTCGCTTAACCCTTACTCTCTAATTGGACGTTTACCCTGGATGTAGTTCGTAAGTCTATTCATGTCTTCTCCGTGAATCGCTGTGCATTTCTTGGTCGGGTTGTTGTTTTTAATGTATGCTTGTTTTTAACAGACTTGTGTGTCTAAATATTTTTTTTTTAAATTAACAAACTATGTATTTAATTGTTTTTCTGGTTTTGAAGCACGACACTTTTTCTGTATACCCATATATATATATATATATATATATATATATATATATATATTATATATATATATATATATATATATATATATATATATATATATATAAATGGTCCTTATCACTACTACGGGCCCTGCCCCGCTCATTTACACCACGCAACGTTTCATTCATACTTGATTAGCCGAGGCGACTTCTGCAAAGATGAGAGGGGAGTCGCCCTGGCTATGTCCGATCGGCTTGATTTTATGAAACACATTTACGACCTTAGGACATTGAGAACTCAGTCTTCCGTGACGGGACCTCTATACTACAGCAACTTAGCGACCCCATAAAATCTGCAACTAGGCCTAACCCAAACCCCATTCACGACAAACTGAAACTAGGTCACACGAGACAGTGCATTCTACTTGCCGTGGCTTCACACTGAACATTTAGCTGTGGCAATAAACTCAATTCCTAAGCAAAATTCCAGACGGCTGTCATGTACCCACCAAGAGACACTAATACTGTATATTATTATAAGTTTAGTTGCGTATCCTTTACAGGACGTTGCAGAACCAACCCCAGCAGCCTCTGGCTGATGTGTGATTTCTCTATGCAAATTACTTCCAGTAGTTTGCCATTGCTTTTTGGACGACCAGCTCGGATCGAACCCGGTACCCCGGCATTACGAAGCGTTTGCATCCACATAGCCACAGAGCCGTCGCATAATATTAAGTAGCTCAGAAAAGCCACTGTGTATCGGCTTGACTGACTGGCTGACTTTCTAAACCCACCAGGATATCACACAAGCGATAAACACCTGGTGACACAAAAAGCATCCAGTCACATTATCCTGTCCCGCCTCCGTCATTCATAAGTGAGTATATGAGAGGGGCCAGGGCACGGAAAACTGACTAGTTCTAAATAAATATGTCTAAATGGCCACTTTTACAACATCACACACATGGTGATAAATAAATTTCAATCAGCCGTTAGGGGATGATGTGGTCAACATCACACCGACCTGCTTTAGTTTCCAAATCATTACTATGTACCTTTTTTAGGCTTAGACCGGAGAACCTAGGTCAGATATGACGAGAGAATAATTATCCTTGAGCGGAGTTCGAATCCATGATTATATATTTAATTTTGTGAATTTTTTATCGCTCAAGATGTACACATTCTTTTGTTTCTTAAAATACTTTTGGCCATTTTTATTACCTCTACAATTTATTTGCATTAGAAAATTTCTCAGCTTGCAAACACTTGTAATTCGTCTTCTAGTATGTCTCTGGTAGATAGTTTACAATACATTAGATTCTTGGATACAATTTCTCAGCACTGACTACATTAACCAGAACTGTGAACAACCCAATATTGCAGGCGAGTTTTCCTTTGACAGTCAAATCAAAAGCATTGTTCAACGAGAGGACTTAGTTTTTCAGACAGAAACCAAGATGGCAGCAATGATGTCGGTGTGTTTACTTCTGCTAACCTTGAGTTTAGCTTTTGCCGCCGAGCCAGGGGTCAAACTTGCAGTGACCAGAAACGGGCTGAATTATGGTAGGATCATTTTGATTACAATAACAGCAAAAATGTATCTTTATCGTCATCAATCTAATTAGTAAGGACAGTCATCACGGCGTTGTGGACAAATCCACAGATGCTCCAATCGTCTCCTCAATAGTCCCACTGGCGTAAAAGGACTAATCACGCCCGTTCGGTGTTGATTAATCAAACATTTTACAGCCTTAGGGATCAGCCTAGTGTACAAGCATCATAAACTCATAACTGTGAACTGTGACATCAAAAATGTCCCGGATCAGGTCAATAAAGTTGTCTTACCTATTCACTGTCTCTACATTTATGGAGGCGTTTTTTTAGGGAGGGGGGACGGGGGGGGGGGGGGGGGGGGGAGATACACATCTTCAAGAAACGGATGCAAACCTATACCAAATAGAACTATTACATTTCCGCATTCAAGATTCAAGACAAATTCAACGACAGCTACTTTTGACCAGCATATTACAACCAGGATTTTTTTTAAAATCGACTTTTACTGCAATTAATGAGGGCAAAGTTACAAAATACATTATGCACTTAGCACAATCCGGACAAGAGCATGAATCTGATTTCAAACAGTTTTGTTCACCATCTTAATCGTGACGTGAAACCTTCCACCTGTTTCCCCAAATAGCAAGTGTTGAAATTCAACTCTTTTTCCTGAATCATTACATTAAGCCTTTCTATTGTTTTGTGTAACAGCTGACATGATATTTTAAAATAATTACTTTTCATGAATTATTACATTAAATAGTTCCTATAATACCTACACCTCTCTATACCTCTTCGTTTTGCTGCTGATACATAAGACACTCACAAGGGATCTCCATTACTGGCGATCAGTTTCTTTCCTACCTATGCCATGTTTCACTACTTTATTTCCATTTCTGCTGTTCTTCTCAATTTTCTTAGGGTGTATCCTTCTCCATCTGCCGTCCACCGAAAAGCTATCCTTGCCAGAGTGTTACGAAGCAATCTGCTAGTGCTGGCATGTCCAAGCCATCTCCGTCTCCTTTCTTTGTTAGAACGTTTGCCTGTGACAAACAGTTTGTTTTTCTCAGTTCTTCATTTGTTATCTTGTTTGGACAAAGTATTCGCGAAATTCTCCGTAGCTCTACGCAAATATTCACTCTCCATAGTAAAGTGTTTCGCTCGACTGCGGATCGGAAGGCCATTGGTTCGTGTCCTGATGGAGCCGATTTGTTTTTCTCTTAAAAATGTTTTTGGCTTCAGGTCAACCCAGCCTCGAGTGGATACCAAATGCAATCCTGTGACGTAACGGCGACCGGTGTGATGATGACCACATCACCCGTCATGTACTGGTTGGTCTATATAATATAGGTCTAGCCCTATATGCCCAATAGGCCCAAAGGCGTGAAAAATTGTCCTTTACTTTAATTCTAAATTATTTCAACGCCCTAAATTCTGCTCACACATCTCGACACCAATCTCACGTAACAAATCTCGTCCTGACACAGTACATAATTTGTTCATATTTGTCCAGCCCAACCCTGGCTGTGGCCACTTCGTAACCGTCGGGGACCCTGATAACATAACATGGCATAATATAACATAACATAACCCTGTATCGATGAAAGCACTAGCATACAAAACCGGCCATCTTTCTCTGTCTTCCGCTTGATGAATAAGTGTCCATTTCTTGATGTTGTCATTCCATGTTCTTCTTTGCCCTCCTCTTCTCCGACTAAACACCCCACCCCCTTTCTTTTTCCTTTTTCTCAATGTTCCTTGAAGTCTTTGCAATGGAATCATGTCTCAGCACGTGCTCGAAACACATGTCTGTGACGTAATACTTATTTTTATTGTTTTAAAAATATAATTCGTAAAATGCATTTACATTCCAAAGCCTGATAATACAACCTTACAGTTAAACTGGGTTTCTGAGATTTGACCTGGCGGTTTTTCATCCGAGCAACGACACATTGCACTTTGTGTCACAGGATGTTAATCGTTTAGTATGCGGTCCTGGTGGGGTTCAATTGCAATCGTTCACTCACACTTACCTCCCTCCCCTTTCCCTTTCAAATCAAAAGCTAACTAATGCATGCCTTTCCGGTTTCGCCTCTAGTCAACCAGTTAGCTGAAGCTAAGCTCAGAAAACTGCTACAGACATTCAACATACCTGACCAATCCGGGAGTAGCGGCAGGTTGTCTTGGAGCCTGAATAAGTAAGTAAAGTAAAGTAAAGTGAGGTAAAGTAAAGTAAAGGATTCTTCTCACACCAATGTTGCATCAGCATGCGCTTTAGACCCATATTTGTATATACCAATCAGTACTTATCTGTGATCCAATGCAGTCACATCTGATTTTCCGTTTCTTTGTCTTCTTTGTCTGGTGTGGTGTTTGAGATGCTGGTGGGTTCTGGTTTTCTTTCCCCCCACTTCTCGTGGATTTTTGCTGTTTGGTTGCTGGTGCTTGTCTTGCCGTGTACTAATCGGTGTGCTGGTGCCTAAACGCCAGGTAATAGATTTCTACTCCGTGAAGACTCCGGGTCAAGCAAAATAAACACCAACCTGCCAAGTAAGATATTCACTGTGTGCAACCTTTCTATGGCATTTTTTTTTTTTTGTTGAAGGTCCTGGTGGAATAGGCTCCGTGCGATGCCTTTCCCTTGTGTGGTTTTGTTGTAGTCCTTGATGAGGACCTTGGCAGTAGCTGCCACATAATGCTAGCATCACGTGCCTTTGTTAGAGTTTACCCTAATGAAACAAAAGGCACTCTGAATTAATTTTAGTGTTGAGATCTTGGCTCGCAGTGGTCTAGGCGGAATCCAGCAGCTCCAATAAACATCCTACCTACTTTAGGGGTGAGGCGACTCAAATTATGGTACTACAGAATACATAACCATTCCTAGGCGCAACTTGGCCTGACTTCATCTGTACTTTTAAGCCCCCAGACTATATAGTAATCCTATGCTAGTTTAAAAAAAAATTATCGTGGAGTATAACAATACTACAAACACCTTAGACAGCTATGAACTGTGAAGGATGGATTCTAAAAACAAAATATAAAAATCACAAAGCATCATGTAATCAGTGCAACACTTGTAGGAATAAAAAGGGCACAATTAAGCAAGACGAATCCTCACTATTAAAACAAAGAAAATTATATGAGAGATAGGCTTCTGGGTTGTCCCTAGTAGCAGTTAAAATCATCATTGCCAAAATGTGGAATTCTGAACCAAGAAAACTGCCACTTAGGTTTAGGATTAACTACAGGTGCTGGTTTATCAACTTATCTGTCTCAGTTTTCCTGTTCAGTTGAATGGAGGCCTCCTCACACATCTAGCAAAGCAGTTATGATGACTTGCGAACTCTTCCTTGAATTATGTTTCACCATGATATCAACAATGAATTAACATACCTATCTTTAAAAAAAAAAAAACAGTAATAATGTCAATATCCTGGGTGTATAAAAGAATATGGGTCCGTGTTGATAATTAACTCTAAATTTTATACCACCATCTGGTCGTGGACGGTAACATGGCTTCACAAACTATTGTTCACAGTGCTACCAGCTGGTGTTGACCCTCACAAATCACAGACTAATGTCACTTTGGCGTCACAGACAGGGCGCATGGACAGGAGTGAACATTATGAATAGATTCCTCATCCTGGCTGCTGGATGTGGGTTACACTGAATAATGCTGGAATACTGATTGTTAAATTGGCTTCCAGACAAGGTTAAAATCCTGTGACAAAGAGGAAAACCAGGATGGGCAATCATCCAACACTATACATACCAACTTTCCAACCCCTCCATCTGCCCGCATACTTTAGCTCAGATGTCTGTGCTAGGTTTTTAAAGACTGCATTAGTCTTAACAAACCCCAGAATGGCCATTGTTAGCTGAGAGGTGCACAGGAAACAAGGTTCTTTCTAATGTTGCTCTCTATTGACAACGATAGTTTGCGTATGGCAACCTATAGAAAGATAACACCTTTCCCTTTCCAAACTGCGATACCTACACTCACACATGTATACTACAATACAGGAATAGAGATCTAAATAACACGTACAAGCCACACACAACACGATACAGCCATCTCCTTGCTAATTTGTTTAAATTTCAGAAGCCGGCCTGGAGGGCGGATGTGACACCAGACCTGTACTAGATTCAGCCAGACCCTAGCTGATGCCGATTGATAAGCCTGTGCATAGACCCAAATAGCTGTCCTAGTTCGAAGACTGGCCATATAACAGTGCGAACAAGCAGACTGTAAAATGGATATCTAATGTCCAAGCTGTCTGGAACCCATTGAAGGAGCCCGAGGAGAGAATTAACCTCGGCGGCTTTTAGGGAGACGCTTAGGTTATGCGCCCAACTTCAGTTGGAAGGGTTGGACTACCCAGTCCCATTACTTCCTATAGCCACCTTAGTCTTACACTCAGCAGCCGAGCTACATTATGGTACTCATAAACTATAATCTACTTAACCGTGCTCAAGGATATTCTCGGATAAATCGGTGATTTAAACAAAGATAGGTAGACATACAGAAAAGGCAGCAAGTCGTCTGTGTCCTCTCGGGAAGCTCAGTCAAGAATAAATTCAAACTAAGCGTCTCTTATAGAGGCAGGGGTGAGGGGTGGGAGTGGGGGGGGGGTGAACGGGAGCTCATTTGCGTTCAAAGCGGTAGTTAGGACATGGGAATTTCGGTTTCACTATCATTGAATCTCCTACCTAAGGTCTAGAGTTTGAATGTGTAACATTCCTGAGATAGTTGGAGTATACTTGAGTACGTAACCCGACATCTAGTCGCCTAATTACAAAAAAAAAAAAAAAAAAAAAAAAAAAACACGACTATTTACATTTACATAGAGGTGTAAAAATCCACACAAGTCTAAGACTAAAGGGGCGTGGGCTGTCATGCGACAGTAGCAGGTCTCTTTCCCTTTCTGAAAATAGACTGAAGGCATGTTTAAGCATTCTAAATCTTTTTTGGGATAGGGGCATGGACGATAACAACATTTTTCAAAAAAATACGGGAATCCGTAGGTGCTGGTCCATTTTGGTGCGATATCTCCAGCTGTCTTGTCTTAGAGCGTCGGGTGGCCTTTGACGGTTTCCGTTGTCCTTTTCTTTTCTGAAAATATACCTAGTAATAAATCTGTTAGGTAGTTTCGACGTTTATATTCGTCTATGGAGTAGAAACAGTGGAGATAACACAGGTTAGGCTTTAGGCTGCAGTTTTGATTTGTGTCAATTGCATCCAGCTTCCCAGCTTGGCAGTAGACGTTGATAATCTGGTTTCCGAGTGCCAGTGATTGTCGCGGAAATAGCTTGGCAGTTTTTACTGTCGAAGGTTTGTTGACTTATGACTCGGATTTTGTGGTGTACCAGGACTGCCACGCACCCACCCTTTGAGTCTGTTGTTCTGTCTTGTCTAGTTGGTGTATCCTTTTATTTAAATTGGTTATTGGGTTTTAAATGGGTCTCCTGCAGGGCGATGATGGTGAGCTCGCCTTCTAGCCGATTCATCATTCCTAAAAGGTTCTTCTTTTCTCCGCTGCAGTTCTATTGAACTATTTTTATGTTGTCTTCCTTCTTTATTCGTTACGTTCATCTGTTGTGTTTTAGTGCGTTGTGTGTATGTGTGTGTGTGTGTGTGTTGTTGTGTGTGTTTTTTTTTTTGATTGTCTTTTTGGCTTTTACATTAAGATAAGCCACTGTTCAGATTGCTTGTAACTGTAGACTCTTCTTCCTCATCAGTTTCATTTAGCGGGAATTGTGAACCACTTTCTTTCATGCATTTATCAATGCACGCTCTGATCCTACCGTCGATTGTCGAGTGCAATTTGGTAAGGGCTTCTTGCATTTGGTTGGTGTATTGCATTTTGGTTTTCAGGTTTTAAGTTTTATTGAGGAGTTCTTTGGCTTAGCATTTTGTCTCTTCGACTGTCTGTCATTTAGAGAGAGTCAGTGAGTTCTCTAAATTCTTCTGTGTAAGTATCCGCTGTTCTCTTGCTGCTGGCCTTGTTTTGACGGTTAGCTACCTTTTCAGTTCGTTAATCTCTTTGTCTTCGGTCGCTTTCGATGCTGACTGTGTGCTATTTTTAGCCGTATTTTGATTGGCTGCCTATGTAGCTTAGAATACTCGCACGTCGGACTACATTTCCTGTCGTGCTTTTTCTGTTTCTATGTCTGGTGCTGTCTGACGACCCTCATGAGGGTATTGTGGAGGTTTGCCACTTGCCAGACCAACTTTATTTCCCTTGAGTTTGGGCAGCCTTGGTGAATGGAGCTGTGATTGCCTTTAAAGTTGGCACACCACTTTCTCTCCAGGTTTCGATACCAGTGATTTTCACCACATAATCTACAGACCGGAAGTTCTTTCTGGCAGTTGGTGCGAGTATGCCCAGACGTCTGGCATTTCTGGCATTGAACCACAGGGGAGATGAAGTTTTCGAAATATTTTTATCTCCTTCCTTTGAGGCTGCGCATGCGGGGAGGTCCGTTTCAGCAAATATCACCATCAGAATGGAGGTGGGTTCTCCGTTCCCTTTGTTGATCTTTTCTACTTGGATTATTTTTTGGTTTTCCTGCTTCATGTTGTCAATGAATTTCGCTTTATAAAACCCTAGAATAACGCCCTTGACTGCATTTATGATGCTTTCTTTCACGATATCAACTGCAATCGTTATGTTGTGTGCGCTGATTATATTTTTTTTTCACTTGAGCTTTTCAAGTTTGTAAGAAGGTCTTCTGTGAGCGCGGCAAACTTAGGAGGTTAAAAAAATTTTTTGTCAGCAATGAGCCTGGCCATTGACTTGGTTCCAGTCTCCCAGCCTCAACAATCTGCTTGGCTTGATCTTTCTGCACTTTAAATAACGACAACTGGTAAAACTATCTGTGTTATGTTCACTCGAATTTCCTTTTTCTCGGAAGGTGTTGTCCTTAATGGCTCTTTTTTTCTAGTATGCTAGCCATACATTGACCCCTTCCCCTCATTTTTGCCGCCTCAGTTTTCTGGTGTGTGGCTGTCTTTGCTGTATTCAGGGGTGCGAGCAGCGGCATTGGTTTTCTTGTGGTGCACTCTCTTTGAGCGCTCTTGCGGCCTCTACTCGTCGGTTTTATGACACCTGAATCAGCTACTTGCGACTCTTGCGACTTGCTCGTGAATCTTGGATTGGTAGTCTTTATTAGATCGAATGGTTACTTCTTTTGTTTTAGTAACCTCTTATGTGATGTGCTTTGAAACACAGAGAAAACAGGCAGCAAACCAAACTCAGGATATTGTGGAAACTCAAAGCTGACCGAAGTAAATAATTGTGTTGCTTCAAACACGCAAAACTCGAAATTCTAACAAGGACAATCAAGTAATCGTGAATCCAGAAAGCACAATCCAAAACCAGATGAGATGAGGACCAGAAACATCACCACGAATATAGCTGGCAGGAAAGAGAGCAGCAATGTTTTCTGACCCTAGCTGGAAGTGGTCAACGTTAAATGATTGATTGATCGTGAATCTATAATTAGTAGCCTGTGCGCTCTGAAAGCTAGGATCGACTGCTGAGTTCGCTTGCTGCAGTGAGACTTTGTGTTGTGTCTTTAAGTTCTGGCGATTTTTGTACTGGCCCACCAGCCACAGTGGACGACGAGCTCAAAGGTAGAAAGGATAGAGTTGGACTTAGTGCACGTTCGTAATATAAACATGAGCGGTCTACTGTCAAATGGACTACAGTTGACTGTGATACCTGGTGTTTCGGAATTAGTAGTGAAGCAGGTCACTGTCCATGTAACAATTACAAATAAAATTACAGTACAAACAATATTAGCCACAGCAGAATAATTAAGGTGCGTCCGTTATGATATTTTCCCGTTGCTATCCTCATCAGCTCTACTAAATTGGTGCAACCAGCTGTGATATTCTAGTCACAATAAAACCCATAGACCGTATCACGAATGAGTCATTTCAAGTTAATTAAAAGTGCTGCTGGAAAAGACAGCTATATTAAAATACACATATCCTTTTTGTTGTTGGTTCTACTGTTGTTGGTGCATTTTTTGTTTTGTTTTGTTATCTGTGTTTGATTTGATTTGCTTCAAGAACCGACATCACAGTACTCAGAGCATTCCCATCCTCAGCAGCCAGCGAAGAGCTCCGATACTAATGATGCCAGTAGCATTCTGATTAAGCGCCCGTCTTGCCTTTCCTCTGAGCCTCGAGCATCTGCCAAAACCTCTGGTGACTTCCAACTGCATCAATCTCACCACACTGTGTTGATCAATCAGCTCCTCCGAACTGTACAAGCTCTCCTACAAGGAACTAACCACGTCTGCCTTATCATGCATCAGTATTCCATCAAGCTGTGCAGAGCAAGCGAGTCTGTCCGCCTGTTCATTTCCCAACACACCGGCATTCCCTGTTGTAAAAAATCCAGACAATACTCCTCATCCGTGTCTTCCCCAGCGAGGCATGCCACTCTGCACGAAGCATGCCTGTCCTGATCTTCCTCAGCATGCTTTCTGAGTCAGTTACAATCACGATGTGTGTGTGTGTGTGTGTGTGTGTGTGTGTGTGTGTGTGTGTGTGTGGCGTTCTCTGGCCAGTGGAAAGCTGCAGTAAACGCCTCCATCTCCATTCTATCTGTGTTTAATTTCGTTCATTGTAGAAAGAAAGAAAGAAAGAAAGAAAGAAAGAAAGAAAGAAAGAAAGAAAGAAAGAAAGAAAGAAAGAAAGAAAGAAAGAAAGAAAGAAAGAAAGAAAGAAAGAAAGAAAGAAAGAAAGAAAGAAAGAAAGAAAGAAAGAAAGAAAGAAAGAAAGAAAGAAAAAGACCATTATTAATAAGTCATGTTATTTGAACAACTTTACTACGTACTTATTATTCTCTCTGAATTAAAATCTCCTCACTGGCACCATGCTAACATTGTCAAACTTAGATACTGTTTTTTTTTTTTTTTAAATCAACTGGGCAAAAATTGAGGGGGTGGGGGGACAATTGCAACAATTTTTAGTAGATTTTTTAAAACAACAGTCATCATATCGAACAGAGAGAGGAGATTAAGTTTCTTGAAATTAGAAAGAATATGGGGAAGGGAGGGTTGGGGTTTGGGGGGGGGGGGGGGGGGGGGGGAGGAGTTTAGTGGCAGCAGTTTTTTTTTTTTTAAAGACAGTAGTGAAATAAATTGCAGTCTGTATCAGCAGACAGAGTGCCTCTATGGCCATACTGTGTCGATTATGAAAACAAAATTTAAAGAAATGCCGACCATGAAGACGATGCATAGAGAGTCCCTGCGAACCCATGTTTTAAGCCACAAATTAGGCGTTATCCTGATGTTTATGCTCAAGTTTCATACGGCCAGGTATAAACTATAAAGGGAATAAGCTGGAATGGCGTGTTTACTACTCTTTGCAATATTTTAAAATTCATATTTTCTTAAAATGACACTTTCACATTTAATTTATAATGCAAGTAATGTCAGCAGTGAAATTCATCCCATCCTGTGTCATCACTGATTTTGAATTCTACAAGGAGCGGCTGGCCAACGGGTTACAACGTTGGGATTTCATGAGGAATCTCGGGTTTGATCCACGGTAAGGTGACGGAGTTTTTCTTTTGAGGGGCAAATTAAGCGTCCTAGTCTGCACAGCTCATGGCAACAGCACTAGTCATGCGGCTCTAAATCCTCAGGCTCGCGACTTCCCTGTCTACACTGACCTAAACAGAGGTAAATACTGATAATATTGACAGTTTACATTGACATCTACAGTGTCCACGTAAAAGGCATTACTGGGCTGGACACGCACATCTCGTTGAATCCTGGGGCAGGCGGCGTTACACTGGACGGCTCCAACTTAGGTATAAATGTGCATGCAGACTGGAGAGTCAGTTACAAGATTTTGTAAGTTAATTTTTTTTTTCTAAATTCTCATATAAGTTGTTATTCTTAAAATGTCAACAATTTTCTAGAATTTCCTTATGATTTCAGCAACTCTTTTCAATCTCAGAACTCTCCCATCCTCTGTTATTAGAAGAGACCCACACTGGAAACAAGAGACGGGTACAGCGGTCTACATCAGTGATTCACTAAATGTTCACCGTAGACTAGACTTAGAAACTAAGGAGGTAGAATGCATATTTTTAGAAGTTAAGCTACAAAATCACAGACCCATTGTAGTTTCCTATCTCTATCGCAACTCTAGTGCTAGTAACATGTGGTATTAAAACTTCACCGTCATGATGGATACAGTGTTCAACAATGTAGGAGAAATTATACTTCTTGGGGACTTTAATATAAACGCCCTAAAATCCAATAAGACGTGTGAAGACATAACTGCCTATACAATCTCCAACAGCTAGTCAATCAAGCTACTAGAAAAACAAAATCATCGTCAACACTCATAGACCACATTTATGCAACATGTTCTGATAACATCATAGAATGCAAGGTACCCACTACAGCAATGAGCGATCATTACCCCGTAACGTGCGTGTGGAATAAAATAGGAACACAAATTACCAAACAAAAAAATTTAAGTAATAAATTTAGAAGCTAGAAAAATTTTAATCAAGATACATGCCTACTGGACCTGCTCAATTCACCTCTTGGCCATGTTTATCAACTTCCTGACCCAGATGACGCTCTTGAATGTTTGCTGAAGACCTTCTTTTGCGCATTTGATAAACATGTTTAAATTAAGGAGGTCCGTGTGAAACATCAGACTACATCCCCGTGGGTCACCCAGGAAGTAGCTGAAATTATGAGAGAGCGAGATAGGGCACATAAAAAAAAAAGACTTAATCAGATACTGGAGTCTGCGAAACAAAGTCCAGCATGCCATTAGTAAGGAGAAAAAGAACTTTAAAAAAATGTTAATAGTTGATAAAACAAACACAAAGGATATATGGAAGGCAATTAATACATTGACTAAAAAATGTACTTCAAAGCGTTTACTGACATCTAACATAACATCAGATGATTTCAGTAATTTCTCTGAAGCCGATATAGAACAGCTAAAAGCCACAATACCAAACTGCCCTTGTGATTTATCCATGCTTTCATCATTTTGCGAAAATAAATGCTCCGAAGATATTCCTTCTGATATACCTTTCATGTCATTTACTGATGTGTTTACACATCTCAACAGTCTCAGAACCAGCAATGCATCCGGTTTAGACGGAATCAGCAATAGGATCCTTCGCAGTGCTGCACCAGTTATTTGCGAGTCATTGACTTTTATCTACAACCAATGTCTTGCTAAAAGCTGTTTCCCATTGGCATTTAAGATTGCCAACGTGTTTCCACATCTAAAATCTGGTTCCTTAGACAGTAGCATCCCAGGTAACTATAGACCGATCTCTCTGTTATCATCTCTATCAAAACCACAAGAAAAACACATTCATAAAGTAACATTTCAATATTTAGATCGCAACAAACTTATACTGGATAACCAATCAGGGTTTCGACTAAAATATTCTTGCCATACTGCCTTAACAAACATGATAAAAAACTGGCATCAGAATATTAACGATGAGAAAATATGTGGAGGGGTATTTATAGACTTTATAATAGCTTTTGACATAGTAGATCATAATATTCTTATAAGAAAATTAGAAACAATGAAATTCAACCCTATGCTATTAAAATTAATAAAATCCATTAAAATAAAAAATAAAAATCTCGTACAATAAATCCCTAACGCGGGCAACTAGCTTAAATACTGGGGTGCCTCAGGGCTCGATTCTCGGCCCTCTGTTATTCAATGTTTACATAAATAATTTTCCCTTATGTATGACGTAGTCCTGTGATCTATTCGCAGTCGACTGTATCATCCATGCAACTGCTCAAACATGTAGTGTACTAGAGTCGTCATTACAACAAGAACTAACCAATGTAGCCAAATGGAGCAGTGCAAACCGTATGCAAATAAACATTATTAAAACAAAATCTGTGCTAATAACAACGAGACAAAAACTATGTAGTACAAATTCACAGAGAACGCTTCAACTCTACACTGAAAGGACAAGTGGAAAGTAAAAATGAACACAAAGCACTGGGGTTGATCTTTGATGCAAATCTAACTTTAAACCCACATGTACAGCACTTGTAAAGCAAACAGCTAAAAAGGTTTACCAGCTTGCAAAAATTAAAAACTCTCTTGACGCAAACACAAGAAAGATATTCTATATTTCTCACATCCAGACATATATAGACTATTGCTCTACAATATGGAATGGCTGTTTCAGTTCAGTTATCAAGAGGCTCGCGTCACTGCAAAAGCGCACCATTCGCTTAATAAGTAATAATCCATGGACAGTGAGTTCCGAAAAACCTAAAGGTCTTATGGTACTACCGCTTCGCTTACTTTTCAATAAGGCAAACTTTATGCACAAAATAATATCCCAAAAGGCTTCATGTTATTTATGGCCGTTGTTGATATATAATGGAAGGCACAGTAAACGCCTAAACATGTTACACATCCCTAAACCTAGGATAGACCCATACAAAACAAGTTTGGCGTACTCCGCAGATCAGTTGTGAAACTATCTTCCACAACAAATAAAAAATACCACTAGTCCATGTAACAAAGGTACAATCGAAAACTGTTTGAATATTATTTGAGCACAGACAACATACCCCCATAGAGGAGAAAAAGCAAAATATTTTTGAAATAGCGCTCATTTTCCCTAGATTTGTAGCAACCACTACGGTTTATTGTAGTTAGAAATGTAGACATTCCAGTGCTTGTACTAAATATTTTGATGCTTTTATAATGTTTATTATTTGATGTGTGAATGAAATGATGTAATTGGAGGGAGACCTCGAAGGGCAGAATGTTAGACGGGCCAGCGTGCCCAATTCTTACCCCTTTAAAAAAAAAGTTTTTTCGTTCGTTTTTTCGTTCCTTCTGTATTTGAGAGTTTTTGTTTTCGTGAAACACGACCTATTCTTCTATATATCCACATCTCCTGAGATTCATTTCAGTTCGATTTACTTAACTTCGTCATCCCCTTTGTGGGATGCAATTTCTCGATATTTTGAATCACCACCCTGGCGTTGACAACCTAACATAACGGTTCAATGCGGTTTCCGGGACCTCTCCAAGGGTGAATCTCATCCGAATGGTAACACTTTGTGCCACCGGGTGCTTATTGCTCTGTGTGATGTTCTGGTGGGGTAAAATACTCTTACCTACTATTTCATTTCGATTTTCTAGTCGCTTATTCATTTTCCACAGAAAATTTACCTTTGTAGGGATTCGTGGTAATTCCAGTTTAGATTATGTTATTATTTTTACTGATGGCTCTATGCTGAGGCAAAAAAATCGCATCAGCTTTTTTTTTTTTTTAAAGGCGAAGAGACGTTCTTGATGCAACAAAGCCTATGATAAGATACCGTAATAATATCAGTTTTTAGAACGAACGAACAACGAACAAACTTTATTTTCAAAGGGTTACAAATTGGACACGCAGGCCCGTCTGACATTCGGCCCTTCTAAGTACTCATTTTTCAGAGTACTAATACCTGTTATCAATAATGCATGTTATGGATTTAAAAAGAAATATATAATGTATTCACACATCGTGTGTACGCCATCATACACACTCACACACACGTATACATACATCTACATTTTCATACTGGTGAACTCATATACAGACATACGTGATACATACACATCTGCATCTACATACATATACAAGCATACACATACACAGAAATAAATGCACAAACAGAAAACACACACACATACATTTATGGATATACATGCACACACGCATTCCATATATACACATCTATACATGCACCCATGCATACACACATATACCATTACATGTACAGTCACCAACATATGCCCAAAACCACACATTTACACTTACATGAATACATACACCCACACACATGCATACATATATCCACACATTTATACCTAAACTCACATCTTTACACACATACATACATACCTAAATATACTTTCATATATCCACATGCATACACACACAATCACACACACATGCACACTTGTATGCTTTTATAAATACACAAACACCCACATACCTACACAGCTACATATACCTACATACACCCACATTATACATAAATATACACACACAGATACAATCACATACTTACACATTTACATTTATACATTCTCATACATACAGTCATATATAATACATACATGCACCTACATACATTTACGCACAAATACACATGTGTACATACATAAGCTAAATCTGCATGCATACATAATACAAACATACATCGACATATGAACATAAACACACATTTACATAGACAGACATGCGCGCGCACACACACACATGCATACATACACACATCCATACATACACTCACATACTTACAAGCATACATACATACTTGCAAACACACATAAATTCACACACATACTTACACAGATACATACATACATCCACCAACATGCATACAAACACACATACGTGCATACATACACACACATAACATACATAAACACATATGCATGCATACACACATAACTAATCACACAAACAGACACCCTCATACAAACATTCACTTATATATGCCTGCATACATACATACATGCATACATAATACAGACACACACACACAATCACACTCATATACAATCACACATACACCCATATATTTACAACCTACATACATAAATACACATACATAAATACACACACATACTCACAAACCTAAAAATGCAGACATATATCCACATATATACATACACACTAACAATTACACACACCCACCCACCTAATACACACATATAATACATATAAGTAAGGTGATAATACATGTGAATTATTAACTTCATCTATGGTGGCCTATAATCACTAGTAAGCATGAATTTAAAAAGGCTGCTGTTAAACGAGTACATACTCATATTTTTCAGATCGAGTGGGAGGTGATTCCATAAATGAGCAGCAGAATATGACAAACTTGATTTATATAGATCTAATCTAGGCTTCGGCAAATGCAATAAATTTAGCCGTTTGCTGGTATTAGGGTTGGGTTGAATCAACTGGAAAAGATAATCTGCAGTGTTCTGAGCTAAAATTTTATGAATAAATTTGGCTTTATTAAAAATTAATCGTTTCTTAAGTGGGAGAATTCTTAACTGGCTATAGAGATGATTTTTATCGGTATGTTTTCTATCCGAAACTAGGTGTAAAGCGCGATTTTGTAGAGAACACAGTCGTTTTAAGTTGGATTTGGAGCAGCCATCCCAAACCGTGGAACAATAGTCGATATGGGCTTGAATGTAGGATACATAAAATATATTTTTCTTGTACTCTGATCCAGAAAGTGCTGAATTTTGGCTAACTGATAGACTTTTTGTGCTACTTTCTTGGTTATGGCATGAACATGAGAACACCAAGTTAAATTGCTGTCAATTGTAACGCCTAATGTTTTATGTTCATTAACATTATTAATAGGTAATTTGTCAACATGGAGCTCAAGTGGAGGCTTGTTTACGTCTAATGTCTGTAACTTTTGCCTGGTTGCTATTACCATAGATTTAGTTTTAGTTATGTTAATCTGCATGCGATTAGCATTACTCCATTTAATAAGCTTATCTAGTTCATTCTGTAATGAACGTCCTAACTCATCATAATTCTCATGATTAGTGTATATAGTACAGTCATCTGCAAATAGATCACATGTTATGCTAAGATGTAAAGGAAGGTCATTAATATATGTGGCAAAAAGCAATGGTCCTAGTATTGAACCCTGAGGAACGCCTATGTTTAGCTGCGTGGAATCTGAAAGGCAGTTCTCAAAGGAAACTACTTGTCGTCGATCAGACAAGAATGACTTTATTAATTTTACTAAATTGTTGTTAGTTTTTAAGGTAATTAGTTTGTTAATTAAAATATCATGATCTACCATATCAAATGCTTTCTTAAAATCAACAAAAACTGCTCCACACATCTTGCCATTGTTGATGTTAGCATGCCAGTTGTCTGTCATTTTTGTCAAGGCAGTATGACAAGAGTATTTAGGCCTGAACCCTGACTGACTATCAATGATTAGATTGTTGTTATTTAAATGTTGAAATGTTATTTTATGTATGTGTTTCTCTAATGGTTTTGATAGTGATGATAGTAAAGAAATTGGTCTATAATTACCCACAGAAGCTTTATCAGTTGAGCCAGGTTTATATAGAGGATACACTTTTGCAACTTTAAATGCAGAAGGAAAGTAGTTTTTGGCAAGACACTGATTATATATGAAAGTTAAGGATTCGCTTATCACTGGTGCAGCACATCTAAGAATTCGATTGCTGACACCATCCAAGCCAGATGAGTTTGTCTGCTTGAGGTTGGTGAGGTATTTATATACTTCAGCAACAGACATGAGAGGAATTTCAGATGGACTAGCATTAATGCATTTGTCATCACTAAATGATGCCAACAGGCTTAAGTCACTCTGTGCATCTGGTATAGCGGATTTTAAATTTTCTATTTCCGATTTTAAAAAGTTACTGAAATCATTACATGTAAGAGAATCTGGTTTTACAGGATCTGAATGATGTTTCTTGTTGGTCAGCATGTTAATCGCCTTCCATATGTCTGTACTGTTTGATTTGTCTATAATCAACTTGCTAAAATGTTCTTTCTTGATCCTACGGATCATGTATTGCACTTTATTTCTTAGCCTACGATACTCTAAAACATTTTTATTTTTATGTGCCATGTCCCGATCTTTCATAACTTCCAGAACTTCCCTAGTGATCCATGGAGACTTAATTTGACTTTTAACCCTAACCTCTTTAACCGGCACATGTTTATCAAACACATTGTAGACTGTTTTTATCCAATATGCTATAGCATCGTCCGGTTCAGAAAGCTGATAAACATGCTCCAGCTGTGCGTTTCGCAAATCGTTTAAAGAATTTGTGAATTAAAGGTTTTAAAATTTCTAAATTTAATTGTGAGGTGCTTATCTTTAGGAGACCTAAAGCCAAATTTTGACCATGTACAGCACACCGGATAATGGTCGCTGACAGCTAAAACAGGAACTGTGCATTCAATAATATTTCCCGGACAGGAGACATAAATATGATCAATGGTGGTTGAAGATGTTTTTGTAACTCTCGTGGGGAAGTTAATTAGCTGTTTAAGGTTATACGATATAATTATATCCCCCCACGCTTGGTTAGGTTTATTGCTATCAATGTTAAAGTCTCCTAGCAGTATAATTTCTTTTCCTAAACTTACATCCATCATAGAAAGTGAAGTCGTCAACCAATCAATAAACAAGGATTTCGATACAAGTCCATCATAGACTGCTGATTTGAGTTCTAACCAGACACACTCTACAGCTATAGATTCATCACATCTACAAAATGATACACTGCTATGCCTGTCTCTAATTTTCTTACTGCATCTTTTGCGAATTAATTAAATCCCCTGATAGTGGTTTCTTTATCATTAATTTTGTTGTTTAGACGACTTTCAGTGACTCCAAAGATATGAAACTGATTGTTAAGTCAACCGCTCAGGCAGTTTGCCGAGTAAATGGTAAATATTAAGATGCCCTATTCGCAGGCCATCCTTGCTAAGCCACTGACTTTGATTATTGAACATTACATTTTGTGAAGACATCATTTATACAGTTATATGAAACAATTTCAAAAAGTAGTTAATAAATACTGCTCCTTGGTGGGACAGGATAGTGTCTCCGTTGGAGCGACATCATAAATGCTTGATGAAGAGCTGCTGGATTGAACTGGGTGAGGTACTGAAGTTCAGGGTTCCAGGGATAGACAGGCTGTGCATGACTATACGGTGACGGTCTACTAACATGATCATCTCTCGTAAGTCTTTCTTTGGCAGCAGGCATCTGGGACACAACAGGCTTGTTCGATGATACTTCCTTGGGTTTGGCAGAGGGAGGCTGCTTATATGTCAATGGAGGAAATGAAGAATCGTACAATTCACCATTAGAAATGGCACTTGTGTGGTGATGCACCGGAGTGTGCATTTTGGGTAAAGGCAGGTTTGTCGCTGGAGCGGAGAGACTATCTTGTAGATTATGAGCAGCTATTGCAACAGGCATGGGTGGTGTTCTGTTTGCTCCAGTAACTGGGTACTGTGTGCGCTGAGGATATTTTAAATTCTTCGCAAAAATACTGCTTCCTAACCTAGAGCTGTGGATTTGGTCCCGGTACAGTCTTTTCTTGGGAGCACCAGACGATGAGGTAAAGTATGGTGTGTGGTTTATGAAGTAGACATCATGTTCCACACAGAATTTATGCAATGTTAAATTTGCAGCGTCTGCCATACGGCGCTGGAACCCATAGCATGGTACAATAATAGAAGACACAAAAAATTTCGATTCTGGGAATTTGTTTCGCAGCATGACCAATAATGCAGATAATTGTGACGTACTAATGATCTTGTCGTTCATGATGTCATTGATACCTATGTGCACGGTGGTTCTTTGAATTCTAGAGTTGGTGCTGAACCTATGCAGTGTAGCAGTTAATCTATCAACTCCTGCACCTGGCAGGGGATGAACTGAGACGGTCTCATTTTCCGATGGTGACATACGGTCACTGTAAATGCCCTTTAGCAACGAGTCACCTATAATCAAATGTGTTGCACTAGGGTCAACGTTTATGCTATACTGGCCGCGCTCACGTTTGGGGCTCTGTTGTTGCCACTTGAGACTGTCATCTTGGTCTTGATTCTTGTGTGCCGTAAGAGGCTGTTGCTGGGGCACGCTAGACGGTGAAGGTTCAACTTGCTCATGCATTGTGTCAGTGCTTTCACTTAGTATCTGAAACCTGTTGGTTATCTGCACTCCAATGGGATAGATGGACGGTGTTCTCTCAACAGGTACAGATTTTACATTTGCATCTTCTTCGTTCACAGACACAAAAGCAGTTTCGTTAATAGTGGTAATTTCATTGATAATGTCTGTTTGAGTAGGACTGTCAACGGAGACAGTTTTTAAAGCACAAATAGTTGATTTTAATGAGGCATTCTCATCTTTTAATTGATTAATTTCTTCCCTAAGAAGTTCATTTTCTTTTTTAAATGATGACATAATGTTGAGGGAACTTTCGGAAATACAAAGCCTCAACCTGTTCTCCAATGACTGGATTAGTTCACTGCAAGCGATGTTATGTGCTCGGTTGCCAGACAAAGAAGGCAAATGTTCACATGGACTCATTTTCTGTGATGGTGAGAAACTACCTGTTAAAAATTCACTTGTGATAACAGTGTGTGGCATTTTAGGCAACATGACGGTGCAAGATGGCGTCGTGGGAGCGGGGCTCGGGCAACTTTTCCGTTGTTTAGGCGGCGTGTCTGATGTTCTGGGTGTCGTCTTGTCTGTGTTTACTTTAAGGCCTCGCTTGGCCATTGTAGTTTCACGTAAATTAGCAGCCATTGCTTTTGAGCAGTACAATCTGTTTGCTCCACTGATTCTTTGTTAAAATCACTACCACATGGCTGGATAAATAATGTCTATCGAAGATTGGTGACCACAAAAAAACCATACCATTACCTTCTTATTTCAAGAATAAGTGCACAATAAACACACAGCTATATAATAAATTTAACTGTATATACAGTCAGGGTAAGTCCAAGCGAATTAGTAACACAATCATTTCAGGACTTCTTGGTTTCGTTATATAAAACGAGGTTTACAATGTATATATTTGAGAGCACTGTGAAAACATGTCCGAACTTGCCAGGAAACCGGAAGACAAGCTAGATGTGGTTAAGGCTCTGGACATGCGCGATGAGATCATAGCGGTTGTGATAGAAGGGGGCTGCGTGGTCTCGAGTCATGGTGTCCACCTCGAGTTCTAGAGGTTCTTGTTTCAATTTCCGGTAAGAGCTGGGATTTTTTCACGTGGACTAGGACTTCTAGTGATTTCCCCTGGTCTCTGGGTAGTGAGATCGGGCGCCTGTGTGCATTGCTGCGCAAGTAAAAAATCCCTTGACAGTTGGAAATCGAAAAGAGTAGCCTAACTGTGCTGCCCGGGCAAAATTTAGAACTCTTCGCTTGCTGCTGAAGATGGAGAAGGAGCCCTTATGGGGAGATCCCGAGTGCTGCCATGACGGTTTCTTATTCAACTCAGTTTACCTTTTCCATTAGCCAGGATTCTGCTTCATACAGAATGGCTGAATATAAATAATACTTCTCATTTCTAATGTGTTGTTTTTGTCTTTAGATGTCAATAATTGTCGAATTGTTTTTAAAAAGAAATATAATTCCACTCCTGTTATTATAATTAGTATACAACTTCTGTACGTGTTCTAAAATAATGGTTTGACTTTAATTATACATTAGGAAGCAGGAGGATAGTCACATTCCAACCGTTCTTCTGTATAATGAACTGGTAACAGGGATAGAACCCGTCGAAAGGTAGAGGCTACGCTATAAGGACGTATGCAAACGCGACCATATTAATATGGGCACAGACGCTTGGGAGAGATCAGATGCAGACCGTCTCATTTGGAAATAGACAGTGGAAGACGGACAGTTACAGGCTGAGATATGCCAAACACAACAAGCTATAGAGAGGAGACGTCTGGGAGAGAAAAAAATCAGTCTCTTACTAACAGAGTATAAACGTTTTTATGTTGACTATATGGCAGAGATTGCCACTCCCGCACTCTGTTTATTTATAGGAATGACGTATACACACCCGAACCACAAATCAAATACCTTTTTGTAATGTTTGTGTATTTTAGATAAAGCATTAAGGTATACTGTGTTCGTAAATTGTTGCTGTGATAGTTATTCGACATATGCTTCGATAATATACATTCTGTAACCTATGGTGCCATTTCAATGGTTTGCAATGAATTCTGTCCGTATTCCATAGTTGAGGATTTCAAGCTGTACGATAGACATGGCCAAGAAGACACCTTTTTTTTTTGGGGTGGGGGGGGTGCCTAGTTGACCATGTTCTTAGTGCACTTGTATTCATGGCGAGGCGCACACGCCGTCTGGAGGTGACAGGTTTCATTCCCGGCACGGTAACTATATTTTTCGATTTTTATGTTGTCTAGTGTGTTCTTCTATCTTTCTACTTCTTTCTATGAGTGCCGATCAATACACTTTCTGTTACTTGATTAATTCACTCCCGCACTAGACTTTACAATCATTGCCAGACGCTGTTCCTAGAACCAGCGACACAACTCCATGGTCCCCAAGGACTGTTGGTTGCCTAATATATTTATGCTCATAAACAGTATCAGTTCATAATGCTGGAACGCTCGCAGGAGATTGAGTGATTTTTCGGTGTGCCACGATAAGAGCGACGTTTTGCAATGAACCTGCTACGTGATAATAATGACAATCCTAATGATAATGATAATGATCACAGTAGTATTCTTGAAATTAACATTGTAATTTCACACAGATTCAGAATCTCTGCCAGTGGAAGCGTCGATCTGAGCGCATCTGGAGCGTCTGTGACCCTAGTTGCTGGACTGGGTAAGTACACCTGGTTAACTGGACTGGGTAAGTACACCTGGTTAACTGGACTGGGTAAGTACACATGGTTACCTGGACTGAGTAAGTACACCTGGTTAACTGGACTGGGTAAATATAAATGGTTAACTTGACTGGGTAAGTACATCTGGTTAACTGGACTGGGTAAGTACACCTGGTTAACTGGACTGGGTAAGTACACCTGGTTAGATGGATGACCAGTCTCATCTGGGGGAAAGAGGGTATACGGAATAATGTTACAGAAGGAAAGATACTTAAGGGCTTAAAGTATTGGGAACATAGAAAACATAAAGCACGTGTAAAGTAAAAACAATCTTCCCAGCCGGGCGCTGGGAGTGGCCGTACTCTAGCGTCTTGAATGTTGCTTCAGCCAAAAGTTTGTAGTTTGAAATCTGCAGTGAACTAAAAAAATTTTTCAAAAAACCTTTGGCTTTCAGGTCGACGCAGTCTAAGCTAAGTACCAGGTAAAGTCCTTGGAAGTAAAATCGACCGGTTTGATGTTGATGCCAGTGCCGATTGGTCTATAAAAGATAGGTCTAGCATTATATGCCTAATTTGACTGAAAGCGTTGAAAGGTTTTTTTAAAAACTTTATAACCTTTATAACTTTGCATCAGGGTCTTTTCCTTTGTCTTTCTTACTTGATGCTATTATTTCAAGTTATTGTTATTTTTTTTTTTTAGTTGTTATGTTTGTTGACGATGTTGTGTTTCTTCTCATCCTCCACCACCTTTCCCGTCCCTCTCCTTTCTTCTTCAACACTTTAACTTAACTGCCAGTTTTTTTTAAATAAATTTTTTTTTTTAACTCAGTTCTTTTCTACGTCTCTACATCTGTCTGTACAATGAGTGATGTAAATGTTTTGAAAGAGGCTAAGAAACGCTTACTACAAAAAACAGAATGGGAGCCAAATATTTTGACCAAATAATAATAAGAAAGAAGCCAGGACATGTTGTAACGAAATATATGATTTAGCAGCATCATTTGTTGATAGAAATCAAGAAAAAGACGGGGGAGAAAATTTTGCATAACACTTTTGTTGTGGCTTGAACGGCTGTCAGCACACAAACCCATATATGCTGTGGCAGATTGCATTTTGCGGAGAAGCATGTCGTCCTAACCAGCCGACCAGTAGATAGATGATGAGATGAAGATGATGATGGTGATGGTGATGGTGATGATGATGATGATGATGATGGTGGTGGTGGTGATGGCAAAGATGATGTTGATGGTGATAAGGATGATAATACAAACTCAAATATACACAGAATAATAAGTATGTAATCGTTCTATATTTGATCAGGAGAAAACAATCATCATCCGTCTGTGTTTGCAAAATCGTGCAGCTGTAGCATTCCAGATATCGGCCTTCAATTCCATGGAGGATTAGCAGCATCTCTCTTGAATATTTTTAAGAAAACTGTAAGAAGAGAAATCAGAAAAGTGCTTCAAGATATTGTAAGTTCAGAAACTATATATTTGTCAGCTCTATAAATTTATTTTTAAAGTAGCAAGCATTTTACGCATGATTACGTATAAATTAGGTATGCTAAATCTAAAAGTCCTATTTATTTGTCTGTAGCAACTTCATCACAGTATTTTCTGCATCAGGTTACAAAAAAAATCTATTGCTGTTGAACACATGTGGACTTGTGGGACAAGAAAATGTGGAATTACACTGGGCTGGAGAGAGCCCGAGAACCACTATGACGACTCTTATTTCTGTGTTTTCATTCCTAATATACAAAACCACACATAGGCAAATAGAAATATCCAAATTTAGATTCGTCAGGAAGATCTGTTTCCAACTTTCAGTCAGTTTCGGATTCCCTTTTAGAAGACTAGACAGCACTGACATGTGGAACGACACGTGACATTAACAAAAATTTCGAGAGTGGTTATTCAGCTACGTAACGCTTCAATAAGTTCGAGCCGAACGATCTAAATCCGAGATCTACTTCTCCCCCAATGAAACTTTAGAGCTGCTGGCTTCAAGATTGAAAGAAAAAAAAAATTTACTGGGTGCTGAAGCAAATGCTACATTTGATCACAGCAGAGAGCAATGTTTTCTTACATTTGTTCGAAAAAAAAAAATACAGCTTTGTATTTAGTGCTAATGTCACAGGTCTTGTAAAAGAAATAGATGTAAGCTTTACACCAGATGAGAGGCGACGATTCATTGACAGCTATTTTAAAAAAAGTTTAAAGGGGGTTCTCTTGTACAGTGGTAACAAATGTAGCTATATATCAATTGCTCTCTCTCTACTACAACGAAGGAGGAGTATGTTCAAAAAACACAATTCTTGGAGGGGGGGGGGGGGGGGGGGGGGGGGGGGGGGGGGGGTGTTTAGAAATGCAAACAGTAGAACAGAGGTAGCAAGAACTTTGTGATGATGCAGATTACTATTGATGGTCAATATACATAGGAAGTCCTTTAAAAAAAGAAGCTTTTTTGTGTGTTGACCATTAATAAACAAGTACGTTGGATTGGATTGGCACCCCACCAGGACATCACAAGGAAGTGCCACCATTGAGGATAAAAAAAGAAACCGCTTTTTGGCCATAATGATGTGCCTTGACCATTTCAATAAACAAAAATAACGTAAGAAGGACGTAGTACTAGTGATACAGTTTCAGTTTATATATTTTGGGGGTGTTCTTTTTTTGAAGGTAATAAATGTACAATAATTACACACAATTAAAGTCAAAATGCCACTGATGGCACCTGACTCTTGGCTTGTACATAACAATTCCCTATTAAAATAGTCATTTTCATTTCTATGAAAAACTAGAGCTGACAGAGGGAGAAAAAACAATGATTTTGTTTTAAGAATCAGCAGCATAAAAATTACCGCCCCCCCCCCCCCCCCAAAACACACACACAAAAACACAACTTGTATCCAGTTAAAGGCATTGTGCGTCGACCAGTTGTTTTTAGATGGCATGAATAAGTAAAAAGAAAAGTAAAGGACAACTGTTCACACCTTCAGGCGTATAGGGCATATAGGGCTAGACCTGTATTTTATACACACCGGCCGCCTTTACTTCCCGAGACTGCACCCGGTACCCACTCAAGGCTGGGTTGACCTGGGAGCCAAGGTCATTTTTGAAAAAAGTCCAGCTCCGTCAGGGAGTGAACCCACGACCTTCCGATCCGCGGCAAGCGTCTAGCCGCTCTGCTACGGCGACTCCCGATGGCATGAATAGATTACTTTATTGCAGTATGTCTACAATAATTCTAGGAAAATCTCAAGATCTCATCAAAAGCATTTGGCTTTGACCGTAATACATGAGAACATGCTGCACGTCACTAATCACTCTTGTGTTAATCTTCTCATCTGGGTGGAGCGGTATTTAAGTCAGGGGCCCAGAGCTGTAGCAGAAGTACAATAAAAACAATCAAAAAAGGAGGGCATCTGTGTACTCTCCTCTCCTCAGTAATGATCAGGGTTCTGAGCCTCCTGCCCACTATCCCAGATAGATAATTGACAGAGGGTGACTACCTGTGGTTTCGATTTTTAAGCTTGCAGTAGTGTGCAGCTTAACAAGCAATGGCATGGAAGGAAAAGACAAGCACAAATACAACAGCACGTTTTGTTCAGTCATTATCAATGAGTAAAACCACAGACTAACAGTGTGTGAAATTAAATGCTTGAGAAAATCGGTCAATATAACAAGAAGAGACCATAAAATAAAGGAAGATAACATTAAACTGTTGGGAACAACACTGTAATTAGGGGAAAAAAACTAAATTTCTTGAAAAAACAAAGACTGAAATGATTTGGCCATTTAGTCAGAATGAACCCGGCGTCACCGGTTCAAGAGCATACAACATAAGAAAAGAAACATCAAAAGACAAAGAAAGGCGAAGGAGAAATGGATAGATGGTGTTAATTGTCACTACTGTCTGTGTGTAGCACTTTTGAGGGCGGTGTAAACAGCAAAATCGGGAGCCTGAGGATATGGGGTTGCATAGTTAGTGTTGTCGCACCGGAATATGCAGGTTAGGATGTTCAATTTTGCACTTCCCCTCCCCGACAAAAAAAAAAAAAAAAAAAATCACCTTACGAGGAGTCGTAACTGGGTCTTCGCCATGAGAGCCAGACGTTGTTACCGCTCTGCGAGTAGCCGATGAAGTTAACAACCTCCGGAATCAACAGTAACACCATGCAGCACAGCTAATAAGCGCATAAATGCATTTGAATATAAATGTTACAGACAGGTTCTAAGAATATCTTGGGTAGAGAAAAGAACAAATGCATCCATACTTCAAGAGCTGAATATTGAAGAGGGTTGGCTAGTAAAGACAATAAAACAAAGAAAATTGAAATATTTTGGTCACTTGAAACGTCATGGAAGTCTAGAGAGAACAATAATGGAGGGGTATATGCCTGGGAAGAGAGGAAGAGGAAGACCAAGGAGAAGATGGGTGCAGGATGTGGCAGATGATCTCCAGATGGGTGTATCAGACGCTGGACATCTTGCTCATGATAGGAAGGTTTTCCGGAGGGTTGTTATGGCAGCGAGGTTCCGCGAGGGACATGCTACTGAATGAATGAATGAATCCCGGAATCTGATCATTAGCCGTGCCTACAACGAATAGCTGCATTAATCGGAGAAACACATTAGACAGAGTAGAAAAAATCAGAAAATATAAATCAACAAACAAACCACGAGAATGGCAACATACATCAGAAGTTCGAAAAAAAAAATAGGAAGATCAACTGGGAAGCAAAATATAAAAGATGAAACAGGTTTAAAAAAAAGGAGAGAACTGGAATAAATATACTTAAACAAACAAATGAGAAAATATATGCTAAAATTGATTCATTCATGACTGAACACATCTAAACAGTGAAATGCGTTTAAGCACTACAAGGTATTGGCCTCGGGAGAGGGGGGGGGGAAGGCGGGGTGTTAGTCCTTTATCCCAGTGACTTAAATGTGTAAAGGTTCATTACTGCACGTTACTTTAGTAGAATCAGCGAGGGAACTACTTTTACCATAAAGCTGTAATCGTCTTCTTCTTCGCCATTCTAAGCCCTTGAGGTTCATTGCTGCAGATCCATTCTCTAATTATCTCTGTAAGTGGTCCTCTCTTTTTAACTGGTCATCCCGAGTGTTTGCGGGTTTACACGGATAAAGTTGCAATGCATTAAAAAAATATTTTATGTTATTTCCTCTCAATTGGCTGTTAAATTGTCAGTGTTGTTTTACCAGGTCTGTGACACTGTCAGAAATCAAGTCAACACTCAAACTTACAATGTGCTTGGTAGAATGAACGGTACGTCTCTGTTATATTTTTAGGGAAACCTTTAGATTTGTCTTTCACCTGGAGAAACCAAGTAGTTTTATTTGAATTAGAACTCTATAATTTGATGTGGCGATGATGGTTTGTTCATTCATCATCATCTTGTCCTTTTAATCATCCCCTTTGTCGTCTTCGTGATCTTAATTGATGTTATTACCATAACAGAGTCACGACGCTCTGCCACAGAGAAAACAAATTTATTTTTAGAGGTGATGAGAGCTGGGGAGGTTGGATGTCACATAATGCTCGTGTCGCGTGCCTGTTTTAAGGATTTCTCCTTAAGAACCAACAGCACTCTGAAATAGAATATGTTGAGGTGTCGGCTCGTATTCGTCTACAGGAAATCCGGTGGCCAATATACATCCAACCTATTTCAGGAGTAGGGCGACTCAAGTTATGGCATTACAGAATATATAATAATCCTAGGCGCAACTTGGCTGGGCGGCCCCACTACTATAAAAAGATAACAACCTTGATAACACAGATTAGGATTAGTAATCACACATACATAAAAGCTAGACAGTTTGAACAGTGAAACAGGGACACCCAATTCATTAGTGAAAACTTCTAAAGGCATGTAATAAGTTCAACATCAACATGATATATGACTCAAGAGAAGATATTCAAGAGCATTGGAATATTGCAAGATCAACACCAAAATTCCCTTGACAGACCTTGAAGAATCTCTTAGAGGCCGCCTGACATCATCATGGTGATGTGGAGTGGATCTGCAAATATAGAACACGGCATCACCCTAGAGTTCACTACTTATCTATTTCAGGGTGGAGTCACTGCACTCATCAGTTCATGATACTGGAACAGGCTGGCCTTCTGAGAATGTTCACTTCAATGGTTGATCTGGCAGACACAGTCACATATAGGGTTCAATATTGGAGCCCAACTGGTTCCTGAAGAGGGTACACTGAACCAAGGTTGGTCCTGGTGGCCTGGAACACTGTCTTTCAGTTATTGGAGCCCCAAGCTCCTGAAGAGGGTGCTCTGGACCGAGTGTGGTCCTGGTGGCCTGGAGCAACAGCCTTTCAGCCACTGGAACCCAACACGCTCCTGAAGAAGGCACTCTGGTATGAATGACAAATGGGCGGCCTGTAAGCAGATGCCTACACTTTGGCTCCCACATTGCTGTCTGCCATGGTGATGGTTTGGTAGTGGGTAATTTTATGGTTGGCTACTTTTCTAGACTGCTGATTTACTGCCTGGCCCCCAAGGAGATATCATTCTGTATCAGGAAAGAACTCAGAATTAGTAGTCATCTCAGAGGTTACATGCTCAGCTCATTTATTTACCATCCACACCTGGCAATCACTAAGAGGACAGTTCTAGGATAATGAGACGGCAGAAGTCTCTATATATTATATCTGTCGGTCAGTCAGGAACAGGGACAAGAGACAACAGTGGAGACAGATAGACTCTCTCAAACATAGACCATCATCTCTCCACACCCACATCTGCACTTTGAGTCACACAGATTATCGTTCTCCCACATATGTATATATCACAGTCTGGTCGTAGTTGACCTGTGTTGTTTGAGAGTTAGCTATAAATAACCCCGGACGCCACTGTGTGTAGCCTGCTATGTGCAGACTGAACGCTGACACAATTATCTCGCCAGCTTCAATGCTTTTATTCAAAATTTATATCAGTTAGTTAGAAACCTGACCAGGCTGTCAGATTAATTCCTTTATATTAACCTTGGTTTAGGTAGGACACCTAATCACAGTTTGAAAAGGGAAAATGTTGATTTAGTTGCCTAGGAGTAGATTGACACCAAGAACAGTCTCGTTCAGCAGTGTCCCATAGCTAAATCATTCCTCTACTCAGCAGCAGGTTAAATGTATATTTATAAAAATGTTAATTACCCGATGTTGTTAGCTAAAAACTCGGAAACTACTGAACCGATTGCTTTCAAATTTGCACACAACGTTGCCTTTGACCCCAAGCGTGATTTTTTTGTCAGAAAATTGCACAAGCCACGAACGACGTAGCTCCAGCAACGGTCAAATCATTATTTGTTTCGTTGCTTGCCCGAATTTTCTTTTTTTATTGGCCATATTTGACTGCTTAGCTCTTATTGAACATTGCAATATTATATAATTTCATTTCCACTGTCTGCTTGAGTGTTTGGTAGCGTAGTTGGTAGCTATTCTGTCTATCATACAGGTGATCCGCGTTGGTTTTCCAGCTAGGTGATATAATTTTTTTTTAACTCTTAACTGGGCGGCTGGCACGTTGTGTTGTGGTCTATGGCTAGGCTGCAATATCTACGCCTTTTTCGATTTTGGGGTTTACAGCTAGCCTTCGACAGCGGCGACGTGATGTTCAATGATCATGTCACGGGTAATAGTCGTTCGTCCTTGAGAGGGTGGTTGGCACGTTGTGTTGTGGTTTACAGCTAGGCTGCGATATCTGACCTAAGGTCTTCAGTCTTCGGTAGTAGAGTTGTAAGAATTCCACCCTTCATGCGAATGCGTTCGATTCCCCGCTGGGTGCTAATTTTTCCTCTTCCCTTTAAGGGGCAATTGGCATGTTGTGTTGTGGTTTACAGCTTAGTTGCGACATTAGCGCCTTACGTCCATAGACATCGGATTTCAGTACAGTCCTAATTAGCCTCCCCCCTCCCCCCACGCTTCACTCGATCAAAAACTATTCGTTTATGACAGGCATTGTTAACTAAGAAGGCTCACAGTCCAGTTTGGTTTGAGTCGACACGGATGCCAAGGTTAGTTATACATCGTCCCTTCGGAGAGGGAGATATGACGATTGTGGGTTTTTATTTCCGCTATTTGTGAGTATAGAGTACTTATTATTTAAATCACGGAATATTACTGTGGGTTCCACCACTGGTTAGGTGATGGAGTTTTATGTCGGGGACACACTTGAACTAAACAGTCCGGGCGACAGCATGCGGCGCCAACTCCTCTGGCTACAACGACATGTACAGACAGTAGTGACCGTTTTGTGTTGTTGTTGTTGTGACGGTGGTGGTGGTAGTGGTAGCAGTAGTACTAATAATCGATGGGTGATGTGGTAGCTGTAACACTGGCCACATGTACTTCTCCGTACAGATTAATGCTACCCATTTTTGTCTGGGGGGACACGGAGGCCAAGCTCAATTTAACAACAATATTTCGTCAGGCGATGACTTTCCCATACTTCGCAGATGATGATATGATTGTCGCGGGGAGGGGGGAGGGAAGGGAGGGGTGTTAAGGGGGTTGATGCCTGACACTGTTATCTGAGAGAGCTTAAAACATTATTTTACAGTTCTCATTTCTTAAGTATGTCTATTTTAACAATGTCGCCACATAATAATGTTTCAATCATTCGGAGAGGGAGATATAACTGGGCAAATGCTTGAGTTCTTTGGTAGCGTAGTTGCATATTTTGCGTGTTACGCGGGTGACTGGCGATCAATGCCCCGCTGGGTAATTGAATATTTTTTTTTGCGCTTAACTTTGCGGCTGGCACGTTGTGTTGTGGTTTACAGCTAGGCTGCGATATCTTCGTCTTTTTTCGCTCGGTTTGGGGGTTTACAGCTAGCCTGCGATAGTGACGACGTAATGTTGGTCATGTCACGGGTAATCTTTGTTCGCCATTGAGAGGGTGGTTGGCACGTTGTATTGTGGTTTACAGCTACGCTGCGATATCGGACCCAAACTCTTCAGTCTTAGGTAGTATAGTTGTACGTAATCCGCCCTTTACGTGGTTTACAGGTGTTCAATTACCCACTGGGTGCTAATTTTTCCCCCTCAAGATGGCTGTTGGCATGTTGTGGTTTACAGCTAGGCTGCGATATCTGCACCTTCCGCTCAAAGACATCCGATTTCAGTAAAGTCCCATTTATCTTCCACGTGACGCTTCACTCGATCATAAACTATTCGTTGATGACAGAAGCTGTTAACTAAGACTGCTTGCAGTCCAGTTTACTTTGGGTGGACACGGATGCCAAGGTCATTTAACATTCGTCCGTTCAGAGAGGGGAGATGACGGGTGGGGTTTTTTATTTCCACTGTTTGTGAGTATATAACGGACTATTACTGTGGGTTCCATCACTGGTTAGGTGATGTAGTTTTTTTCTTTTTGTTGTTGTTGGGAGCTCAATTACACTAAGCAGTCCGTGGCGACAACATGCAGCGCTAACTCCTCTGGCTACACCGACATGCACAGACAGTAGTGACTGTTATTTGTTTTTGTTCTGAAGGTGGTGTTGGTAGCGGTAGCAGTAGTACTGGCACTGGATGGGTGATGTGGTAGCTGTTACACTGGCCACATTTACCTCTCATTACACATTAATGCTATCCATCTGTCTTTGGGTGGACACGGATGCTAAGCTCAATTTAGTTACAATATTTCGTCAGATGATGACTTTTCCATCCTTCGGCGAGGATGATCTGATTAGTGGGGAGGGGGGGGGGGGGGTTGATGGCAGACACTCTTAACTGAGAGAGCTTGAAACATTATTTTAAAGTTCTCATTTCTTAACTATTTCTATTTTAATACTTTCGCCAGGTATGATTTTTCAATCCTTCGGAGAGAGAGATATGACTGGGTAGAGGGTAGAGGAGAGAGGGAAGGGAGTGAGGATTATGACAGACACTGTTAACTGAAAGCTAACATTTAACCATTCGGGGCCACAGCAACGGGTGGCAGGGCACAGCTTGTGTATAAATATAAAAAAACATCTTACTCGCACACTAAAATCAACTTACCCAAGCTTAGGATTTCCTCCAAAAATTTACTGGTACTTTTCAAAGTAGAAATCAGGCACAAAGGCAAATGCGTCTGGACTCTCTGGAAGTCGGCAGTGAATGAGAGGGACATTTTAGCGTCCTTTCGGAGAAAGAAGTTACCGTATCAATACCGTGAGGAGTGAATCGGTTTCTATGAAAAACAATTAATAATACAGAGAATCTCTACCCCACAACTGCAAATTTGAAATTGAAGACTTCACAAGAGATCCAGAAGAAATAGAAATGTCTATTTCATCAGATAAAGTTGTAAATAGATATGATGGACTATTTACCCACCAGACGGGTCTATATTTGAAATGTGACCTGCCCGTTAGGGGAGCCAAAGTCACGAATAGTCGAAAATGAAGGGGTGAGTGGATCACTTTACGACAGTGGACTCAAGGCTCCTAAACCTTGTTTTATTGCGCAGTAATAACTAATAAACTAGTTATAAATATTATTATTACTGCACAATTAAACAAGGTCTGGGTCCCCATGCTCTCTGGAAGTTAATAGAGGTGGTGAGGCTCAATCCATGTTTAATTGTACGATAATTATTATTATCGTATAAAATTATATAACAATTTATAAACAAGTGAATCCTTGAAAATAAGAAGGATTTTCCTACTGAGGGCTGGAGAAATCACGAGAAAAAATACAATACAGTCACAAAATAAATTTAAAAAAGGAAGGGACACTTTTCCACACATTGAAGCATGCGGGGCCTATTGTGCTATCCCCTATTTAAAGAAACCAGTGGGCACCGGATGGGGCATGTCTGCTGCAACGTGTTACATCAATGTTATCTGGAGGACCAGCTCACACGCAAAGCCTACTTGAACTACCGTGTTTCCCAGAAAATATGACCGGGTCTTATATTGATTTTTTCTTCAGAAATGCACTGGGCTCAATTTCGAGTATAATCATGACATTTTCTTCCTGAACAATCATATTTTTTTTTATTTTTATTTCACACGAGTGACGTACCTTGAAATATGAACCCACATCCCTTCATTATTATGTGCGCTCCAGTGGCGTATGGTTTTTTTTTTTAGTATCCAGAAACCATGATTTGTTAACCCATAGGCTCGGTATTATGGATATCACAACCCTCCGGCCTTGATTCCATGATAAATACCGTAATCTGGGAGAAATTTGGTTATTGTGCCTACCCCCGGGCGTGAACCCAGACTACAAGGAGTTCGTCACCCGGTCACCGCGCAGTCCTGTTTAGCCAACTACGCTAGAGAGCCGGGCGCGTATGTACTCCAACACTCTAACTGGTCATTCATTGGGTAGGTCTTTCTTCGAAAAACATGGTAGAATGAAGTTAATTATGAAATTAGGTATTGTCTTCATGACGAATGTTAGCTACGGGGAAATCTCTTATGCTTTATCCGTAACAATAGTTGTTACCATCTTAAACCCTGCCCCTTTGTACAATGATTTATGACTCCCATTCGCACCATTGCACTCTGTTTATATTGTGACTTTCAAAACTGGTGTTCATATTTTATTTTAATATCGGAGAAATATTTCACATGCTTGGTTTTTTTCTTTCTTCAATAACACTCGTTTTACTCCAAGCCACTCCAAAAGCTCTGCAGTGTTTTTCTCTCCATTAAATACTACCTTTTCTTCTGTACGCATTCAAACCTTGATTTAACAGACATCGCAGAGGCAACATTCGTTCGATCCTGCTAATTGTCCCTATTTGCTGAAATAGAGTCTATGGTAGCTGTCTTCTCATCACATCACTAAAGAACAGTACTGTCTCCTTTTTTTTTTTTTTTGCTCAAGATGTTCTTTTATTCACATCTTCCTGTCAAATGACCATACCGACTTAAGTAACTTTATTGCTTAAAATAACTGCGGAGATCGTTTGTAATGTTGTATTTCTTAGACCCTGTTTGCAGCAAAGTGCAGTAGGAATGCACCGACTTAATGCACAACTTCGGCTTTGGAGAAAAAGTTGGCTTTTCTCGGGCTTGTTCTAAGGCAGTGGTCTCTTTTCTGGAAGACACGTCCCCCAAGGAGGCGCGAGAAGGCTTCAAGGGAGCGTCGAGCAATCGTTAAACTTGGGTGCATTTGTTTTTGTGATAGTCCTTTACATCATTTTTTTTTCACTGTAATTATAAATTAGATAATATATTTTTAAAACTATTTATTTGACCCAAAAAAAATTCTAGGACATTTTTTTTCATAAGCAATTTGCATGTCTACAGTTAAACATCTAATTATTATGACAATACAGACGTTTAATTATAGATTTAAAACACATTCTGACCCAAGCCTATCTCCCTACTGCCTGTTTCCCTTTTGAGGGATCTTCTTCTTCTTCTTCTTCTTCTTCTTCTTCTTCTTCTTCTTCTTCTTCTTCTTCTTCTTCTTCTTCTTCTTCTTCTTCTTCTTCTTCTTCTTCTTCTTCTTCTTCTTCTTCTTCTTCTTCTTCTTCTTCTTCTTCTTCTTTCATCCTAAGATGTAATTGTGATGTGCTAATTTTACAACATAGCTGCGATATTTGTAAATCCGACTTCTGCAAGCATTTGTTGACCGGCTTAGCCTTCCTGATTATATTGTTGGATCTGTTGTCCTCTTTTTAATCACATTTTGTTATGTGGGTCCCACGAATGGATGCAGCTTATCTACCCCCCCTGAAATATTAGACTGTTCCGTGACCTGTGGATTTCCCTTTTTTAGGGTAGGATAATAATAAGGCACCTATAAAGGGACCGAAACACTTGTAGAAGCGGGATTTCTTTTAGTGGTCGAAACATTTTTGCTCCGTTAGAAAATAAACCGGTGACCTTAGAGAATGATAATGTGAATGATTGTTTTACTTGAACCAGTGAGTGTGACGATTGCTGATCGTTTCTTGCTGGACTACAGCCTCATTAGAGCTCCTACTGTCACAGACAATTACATCGAGGTAGCCACCAAGGTGAAAATTATTTTTTTTTTTTTAGATTGTATTAATAAACTTTCCTGACGCAAGTTATTTGTATATCTTCTATATTATGTCAGGAACCAACCCCATCGTTTGTTGTCTGTGATTGTTCTATACAGTTTTACGTTCACTAGTTTGTCATTGCCTTGTTAAGGATTGATGCTTTACAAAAGTGTCAAAATCAAAATCAGTGCAGTTGTTTCTGTTACTTTGGAAATTACCATTACCATTCAAAATGTCAAGATGAAAAAAAAATCACACTCCCTTTTGCAGTTAAGGGCTATGAAACATTACTCTCCCATCTCCCCACCAATAAAACAATTAAAGTTTTTGTAAGATTTGGAGGTGTGATGTTTTAAAAGGAAGCAATGCAACCAGTGAGCTAGACATGACAAAACAAATCCATAATTTATATTGTTTATTTCAGATGCCTAATTAGCATAATAACCAAAAAAGTTATATTGATTTACAAAACCATACGCGCAGATAGATCACGGGGGGGGGGGGGGGGGGGGATTAAGGCTGTGTTCCAGGGTAAAGGAGAAAAGAAATGTTTAACCAAACATAGACCACCCTAAGGCGCGCTAAAAAAAAATATGATCCATCACTAAGAGAGGCATCCCCACTAAATCTAAACCTGCACCTGATAGACCACTGCTGTTCTTAACCTAACACCGTAAGAGTTTGTCTGTTTCTAGAATCTTCCAACATCACCTTAACAATCTGCACTCTGATCCATAAACAGTGGAACCTCGCTTAACGAGCAAAATTCGTTCCAGAACCATACTCGTTAAGCGAAACACTCGTTATGCGAAACACTTTTTCTCATTTAAATTAATGTAAAAAACGATAATGCGTTCCATGTCGAAAAAAATATTCACAAAATGCTATGTATAACGTTTATTCACAGAAAATTGTATAATTATTGTTAAGGAGGGTGAATCATCTTTATCTTTTCTTCAAACGCGGAACGAACCCACCTGGAATGCGAATTCGATTTGCAGAAAAAAAAAATATAATTATAATTATACAAAAATAATTATGATAGCTAATTATTTATTTTTTACTAGAAAGATGTCAAGAGATATTTGTTTTTGCCAACGCTTCAAAATTTGGCGAAAAAGCGACACAGCATTGTCATTAAATAAATTTGCAACGCGCATAGCCACTTCCTTATTAGGGTGATGCTTCTCAATGTAAGATGCAACAGTTTGCCATGCTTTCAGCATTTGTCTTTTTTCGCCAGAAGATTGTTGCTTTTCTGTTACCTCCTCCTCCTCCTCCTCCTCCTCAGACAAACTTTCCCCCCAAAACTTCTTGCTGTGAAACACAATGCCACTCCATAAGCTCTTGGGTGGTCAGCTCTTGGCTGTGCTCTTCCACAAGCTCTTCGCTATCACTGTTATCCACCTACAATCCCATGATAGTGGCCAAAGACACAATCTTGTTGTCTACAGGTTCCACAGGTACTGTCTCGAACCCCTCAAAGTCACAAATCGACAACGCTCTCCGGCCAAAGCTTCTTCCAAGCAGAAGTTAGAGTTCTCTTGGTAACCCCTTCCCCCGCCTTGTTGATCATCTTGAGGCAGGCAACGATGTGGAAGTGATTTTTCCAAAACTCTTTGAGAGTGAGGTTGGTCCCTTTAGTCACCTGAAAACAATGCTCGAAGAGTGCTTTAGTATAGAGCTTTTTCATGTTATAAATAACTTGCTGGTCCATGGGCTGTGGTAACGGAGTGGTGTTGGAAGGCAGAAACTGGATCTTGATGAACTTAAATTCCACAGAGAGGTCATCTTGTAGGCTTGGAGGAATCATGTACATATATCACAATATAACACAAGTCTGAGAAAATGTGTGATCACAAGCGACACTACGTTGCTACTGGAACGAGTGCTAAACACAAACTGATGTAACATGCCCACAATTCGGGACTTCCCTTCTCCTCGCCACTCGTTATGCGAAACGTCGCTTGTTAAGCAAGTCATTTGTTTCATGATTTGTTTTGCTCGTTATGCGAATTACTCGTAATGAGAGGTGCTCGTTGAGCGAGGTTCTACTGTACTCGTAAGATCTTCAGTGTGTCTAAAGAAAGACTGTAACCTAAAATACATACTATTTAGAAGCAGACTACTGTACACGCCGCACTTTCCTGTCTTACTCCTTTGCCCCTCTTCCATTCGCTTCGTTGAGCATTCACGTAACACGCTGTGTTTGTGTTTAATAATTTCTAAACAAATAAAGCATGCTACGGTTTAATTTAATTATTTTGCATTGGCCCAAAAGTGTGTTATAAATATTCAAACGCCCCTGGTAGAAAAAAAAACCCAACTGCTGACATAAGATAACCAGTTTCGTTTTCGTTATCTTCGTTTCTTAGATAATTTTCAGAAAATTAAATTCGGAAATATATCTTGTACCAGTATCACGAGGTGAGTTGAAACCTGGTCTGTTGATGGATAAATCTCCTGGCTCAACATTTCATCGGGCCTGTCCTAACAGGTTCATAAAGATAGGAATAAACTCACAGGGAGCAAGTACAGCGGGGATCTACAGTCATCAGTAGAAATTATCCTCTTTCGACACACGTTTCGGCCCACGATTCCTAAACGCATTCGGAGGTGGGCCCACCTGAGTTCATGAAGCTCAGGGCTGCTTCCCCGCTGCACGGAATTACCGGATGGTGTTATACTTTCGGCCAGAGACAAGACGACTTGGTGGTTTCGAAGGAGGTACTGTGAGATAAGAAGTCGCCGCGACAGCGTAATTAAAACAGTCCGCATGCCTGTACGACCGAGCGACAAGCTTACTTTGGTTTACCGGACACATGTTAGACTTTTATTAGCAGTTGGCAGAGGGACACTGGCAGACAATTCGGACACGATGGACTTTTCAAAGGGATGAGAAACTCTTTTCCACTAGATACCCGGACCAGCTCACCGAGGCCCGTCCCCTACGTTGTTGCGCTGCGTCCACAGCCAGCTAGAGGCCCTTTCGGCTACCTCTCCCAGTTTTTTGAGTGTTCGTTTCCGTTCATTACCGCGCAATCCTAATTCCTTCACCACATTGTAGAGCGAAGTGGAAACGAGGCCTCTCGCTCCCACTTCGACGGCAAATACCCGCACTGTGTAAGCCTCGTTTCTCCTCAAACCGGCTGCTAAATCACTGTACTTTTCGAGCTTGTACAAGTGATTCTCCTCCATACGCGACTCAAACGGGACCGTCAACTCAATCAGGATGAGTTGCCGTTTTTGCGCAGAATGGAGAACGATGTCCGGTCGCAGGCCGGTTTTACGGATCAACTCGGGATACCGTTCATGTCCTGGCAGATCAACCGCCAGTAACCAGTCCCTCGCAGAGTCAAGCACAGATGGAGCGAATGCGTTTTTGTTGACCTTACCGATTGGAACCTGCCCAGCCTTGAGGAAACGAATGGGGGCGATACTAGAACTGGCTCTGGCATTAGCCCTCATTCTAGCCTGGTCGACAACGGCTGCTAACTCCTTTAGCACCTTGTTGTGGCGCCAGGTATATCGGCCTTGACCTAGAGCTTTCCTGCACGCGGACAGGACGTGCTCAAGAGTTTGCTTCGATTTGCACAACGGGCAAGTCGGATCGTTGGTCGCAGACCATTTAACCATGTTAACACCGGACGGTAATACATCGTACGCCGAACGAACGATAAAGCTCAGTCGCAGCGGGGTCATCCGCCAGATCTCACCCCATGTGAGTATTCTCGGCAATGCGCTCTCCAGGCTGACCCAATGGCCCTGCTGCGACTGCTGGGCAGCTTTCTGGACCCGAACCTCGTTTTCGTTGTCCCTCACCGTTTGTATCACCATGTCTCGGCGCTCTTTGGCTGAGGCCTTTGACCACCAATTGACCTTCCCGTGCCCTAGGCCTCGGCGGTCGGTTTGTGTGTAACCCATTACCTCCTTCAATTTTAGTGCGTTCTGAGCAGATTCAATCGCATCGAGGACCCTCCACTTGGTACCAAGTGCCGTCTAACATGATCTGCATTGCCATGACAAACAGTATGGGTGAGATCGTACAGCCCATAGCTATCCCAATCTGCAACTCAGTCCACCTCGTGGTAAACGTCGAGGTAGAGAAGCGCAAAGCGAACTTGGAGAAATATTGCTCGACCATTTGACTGATCTGTGTCGGTACGTGAAACATGCGAAGGGCTCGCCACAGTAGCCTATGGGGGACTGCCCCGTAGGCGTTGGCTAAGCCCAACCATATAACGTGCAAATCGGTTCTCTCATGCTTGGCTCTCTGGATAGCCTCCCAGATCATGGTCGCGTGTTCAAGGCACCCAGGAACGCCTGGAATACCACCCTTCTGAACACTCGTATCTATGTACTTGTTAGTCATCAGATACTGTGTGAGCCGGCGAGCCATGACTGAGAAGAATATCTTACCCTCAACATTCAACAGCGAGATGGGCCTGAATTGGGAAGACTCTTCGAGTCCTGCTCTTTGGGAATGTAGACCCCATTTGCCTTTGACCACTCTGGACATATGTGGTTGCGGATCCACGCTTGTCTCAACAAGACGTGAAGCATTTTTAGGATTTTCGGGCAACGCTTGTAAAGAACGTACGGGACACCGTTCGGACCTGGGGCAGACTTGCCGCTGGCTTTTTTCACAACGTCCTCAACCTCAGACCAAAGGGGAGGTACCATTTTAAAATGGTACCTTCGGCACCGAAGGCTGTTTGAGACCGCTAAGGATCTCTGGATTGTCATCGAGAGGCTCTCTCCTCTTTTTATCCGAGTACATCTTGCGTAGATGTAGCTCTAGTTCTTCCTGACTGACAACCAGAGTCCCAGACTTCGGTTGCTCGAATAGACCTCGGGCGAACTGATACGGGTCCCTAAAGAATTTCTCTCGCTCCCTTTTGGTTCTCCGTCTGTTGTTACAGAAACGCTCGGCGCGACAGAGGGCACTGTGTTTGTTCTTTAAGTGCACCCACACTTCGTACAGCCCCTCCCGTTCGCTGCCCGTAGCGGCTTTGAACCGTTTTCTGAGGGCATTCTTGTCTGCCCGACACTTCAGAATGTCCCTCTGCCTCCTGCTAGTATTCTGCTTGGCACCCGGCTGTGCCTTTACTACTGTCCCGAACTCGCGGGAGCAGTGTTCATAAATTACATCACCAAATTTAGTAAGCTTGTCGCCTAGCGACTTCTTGTTTAGAGTTTGTTTAAGTATCTCACATAATGTAGCCTCCAACTTACACCACACCACCTTCTCGCTCGCAGGTGGAAACCTGATCTTGGAACGCACTTCTTCAGAAATCATCAAAGGTGCTTCTCCGCAGTCGACGTCATGGGCCTCTCCGGGCGAGTGGGGTTCACCCTGCCCGTCGTACCCTGACGACTCAGAAACTACCACAGGAGTGGTAGTTTTGCGACGGCGTTTACTGCGTGGAGCACCCTCGCATTTCATTCTTCCGGCATGCGTTCTCAGACCATGCAACCCCGTGAAGCTTTTCCCACATGTACAGAGCCAGCCCGGACGTTGGGCGAGTATCTCAGTCCGGGGGCTAGCAAAGTCGTCACCGAGGGTTTCAATTGAATTGGGCCCTTCATTCTCCCCCCCTTTCGGAGGGCCCTGGGGGCATATTTCTTTGTGGTTTAACGCAATCGGAGGTATTATACTGTGTTAGGGGTGATCAACCCGGTCCACAGTCGACATCTGTCTTCAGATGTCAGTTTATCCCCCCGGCGATACCGGGGGGCCAGTCTTTCCATAGGTGTCAAAAGGTCTTTCCCGAAAATGAAGCAACGTATAAACATTATTATCTGCTAACAGGCCAAGAAAAAAACTACACAGTTGACATCTGTTACGTATTTTATTGTTCCACATACCAGTTTCCCTAAATGGGAATAACTGCATCTGGGCGGAGGAAAGACTAATTCCAAGAGAGCAACTGAAAGAGAGAGAGAGAGAGAGAGAGAGAGAGAGAGAGAGAGAGAGAGAGAGAGAGAGAGAGAGAGAGAGAGAAAGGAAGAAATAAAGAAAGAGAGGTACTTGTGAACATTACGTGCCGACGAAATAACTCCAAGATTTGCAGCGAGCGCTTAGCCTTATGTTCGCTAGGCTAGAAAAAGGGGGTGGGGGAAGGAGGGGAGAGAATAATGTAAGACAGATTAAAAAATTAAGGGCGCAGTGAAAGCTCAAAGTACGAAAAAAATAATGAAAAGCTTCAAAATTCATCGGTACCCACAACAATAATGGGTCTCCCGCCCCCACCCCCTCCTATGTCCCCTCTCCCACGCGCCCTTTATCTACTAGCCAACTAGGAAATCAATGTTCGAAATGCATACGTACTAAAAGAAAATGCCTGATACCAACAATGTTTATGAATAAAATTATAAGTGTTTTCTTGCAGGGAACCGTCTACTGGAAAGATAAACAGGAGAGTCCACTTACGCCAGCCGTGCTGCCAGCATTGTCTGAGTTCAGCAACATGTTGTACGTGGATGTGAGCGAGTATACGGCCAACACTTTAGCTTACGTGGCACATGTCAGTGGTTACCTCAGGCACAACATTACTGTGGAGAATGTAAGTCCTATCATTTATAGCCACCGGAACTTGGGTGTTCGTGTTCTTGAGGCCCCCAAAATAGGGTTTCGGATTTTTTTGGAGGGGGGAGGGGCCGGATGAACGAGGGGCGGGGATGGGGGAGGGTACAGCACCTGGGTCTGCAAGCAAAACCAAAGTTCTGGAACATAGTCCAAAGTCTAAAAGTGGACTAGTTACCAACACTTTCTACCGTAGAAAAAGAGACACCTTTCAACTAAGCACAACTCCCTAACGACACAACTGCTGAACGATTCAAGGCAACAGAAGAGGTAGACGTCATGACCCATTTACGCATATGAGTGCAGACAATTCTTCTTCTTCTTCGTCTTCTTCTGCTATTATAGTCCAGTACGTGGGGCGTTGGTAGTCATGTCTGTCCACACCCGTCAGTTTCCTTAGATTCATTAAATTCTGACACGGATAGTGTTCCATGCCATGATTTCAAACCGTCCTGTATCTTGTATATAGTCTCCTTCTGCCTCTCCTCCACTTCAAAACTCCCACCGTCACGATGCACCAGTCCTTCTCGTTTTCTTCTGATGCGGGCAACCGATTACCCTCGCGAGTCAGCCTTCCTCAAAACAACCTCATTACTCGCCTCATCTGTCCAGGACACTCTGACCCCTCTTCTACAAAACCACATCTCCTCCGCTTGCAGCCAACACTTCATTAATTATCAATCTGTCCATGATTTACCTCCGCACAACAAGTCAAAGTCCACATAGCTTTTGAGATCTCTGTCTCCCTCTCTTTCTCTCTCTCTCTCTCTCTTTCTCTCTCTCTCTCTCTCTCTCTCTCTCTCTCTCTCTCTCTCTCTCTCTCTCTCTCTCTCTCTCGTCTAGCATATAATGCTAGGAAAATAAACTTAGAGAAAAATATACGATGTACGGATGATGTAGTTAACATCAAATTAGTCGCCTTTGTTTTCTACGTTACTTTCTTGGTACCCATTGTATGTTGAATCGACCTGAAAAACACTGGACACTTGTTTTCCATCCACTTTTACATGAAGGCGAACCTCTCTCCACCTGTCAGGCATGGAAGTATGCTAGCTGAAGAGCTGCACCGGCTTGTATATTTGTCAGTAGCTAGTTACTAACGCGTACATTCAAAAAGGTGATTGGCACTTCATGGTTTACAGGCATCTGTTCGCCTTTCAGGAAAACTCTCATTTGTCATCTTTTACAGCACGATTGTCAAAGACAGTCGGTCTTTCCCCCCCCCCCCCCCACCTTTTTATTCTCTTCTTTCCAACCAATGGGGTCCTGGAATCCACATGTGGAATTGTCACTGTCATATAGTCTTTGTCTCACCTGTGCATTTCTTAGTGTACTCAAGCGATATCCTGACTTCTCTTAAAAAAGACGTTGTGAACTGATAAGCAAACTGAATCCTTGACGGACATTGAAGCATAAACAGGCTGAGGTACTTCTTCTTCTTCTTCTTTCGTTCGCATGAAATAAATTGTCTATATCTGCAAAGCTGTCTCTAGTATGAATTTCACTGTGTTTTGTAATTCACTAAGCGGCCCGTAAAGTTTGACTTCCACAAGTGTCTCTTTTGGCCAAAGGTTTTGCCTGAAAGCGTTGAATCTGGGACAGTCTTAAAGGATGTGATCTGTTGTTTCAGGTGCCAGTCCACAAGTACACACGGCTGATTGGCCAATCTTAAATTTGTTGTACATGTGGCAGCGAAGTCGATTGTTAGTTAGTTAGTTAGTTAGTTGGGTTATCGTCATTGCACTCCGGACATGTCCATAGGTGCTCATATCCTCCCCTCAGTATGAACCCCAACGTCCGATGGCTAATAGTACCAGTTCTATGTTGATTAACAAGTCTTCTGACGTGTCCGGTGTGCGTCTCGTTTTTTGCTGTGCCGATCTTAATTCCCAAATCTGCCATTCTGGCGAGTGATGTGGATTCACTGCCACCAAAGTCCTATATCCTTCCCATTTCTCTGAGGGCATTGATAATATCAGCATGATCCATAGGCCGACCGTCGGTAGTGATAGCGGATCCAGCCAACCTGTCAGCTCTTTCATTTCCATCGACGCCTGCGTATCCCGGAACAAAAATAAAGGTGACTCCACGCACAGTGGACTTCTGTAATGATTCAAGCCATTGTCTTCGCACTGAACCTGCCTGAACCCTCCGGATCATACTCATTGAATCACTGAGTATACATATGCGGGTGTATTTTTGTGTTTCAAGCCAGGCAAACGCTTGCGTCACTGCCATCACCTCCATCGTCATGCTGCTGGTTGTCATGGAGAAGGCACCGTTGGCTTCTTTGACTGTTCTGCCCGCTGAGCGTGCTGTAAATGCCCATGCGCTTCTTCTTTGGCGTATAACCGATCCGTCTGTATAGATTATTGCATCTGCTTCGTCTGAATTTTCACCGATGAGAGCGTTGACCTCTGCATTAACAGCAACAGGATTCTCTTCTCTGCATCGCCTGTTGAGTGTGACAATACAGGAAAATGTACAAATAAACGCCTGAGGCACAGGTATCCATTCTGCACCAGGTATGATGTCGGTTAGGCTGCATATTTGCCTAATAACATCTTCCACAAGTCGATTGTGCCCTGTTCTAAGGCGAAGGATAATGACTTGCTCTGGTCTGTCCATAATATGGTAATCATCTAGTGCCAGTCTCGGTGGCATTCTGATTGATTTGATTATTCTCTTCTTCTGTTGATAAGAGACTGGTATGTCAGGTTGTTCTTCAGTTGCACCTTCCTTAGCTAGTTTATCAGCTTTTTCGTTTCCGGGAACTCCATCCACAGTGGGAAGGTATCCACTGCATTACTAATTTACAGCGGTTGCCTAGTTCGAATAATAGTGTCCGTATGCTTGGTAATTTTCCAGACTGGAGTGACTGAAGTACTGCTTTTGCATCTGTCAGGAATACTACTGGTTATGAAAAATACCCTGTATTTAGTAGTTTCTCTACCGCTATCTTGATGGCTTGAACTTCTGCATCATAGTTGTGACAGTGCTTTCCTGTTCGTATTTTGGCTGTATCCCTGGTATTATTAGGATACTCAATGTACACTCCCGCACCTCCGTTTCTGACTGCGCTTTCTGCTGACCCATCTGTGTAAACACGGACCCAAAGGTTCTGCGGGTATTCATCATCAAGTAGACTGAGGGTGGCTGTTTTGCGCTGCACATTGTCTTGTTCTTCCTTGTCAAATACCCCTTTCACTTCAGTCTTGAGTCTTGATGTGTATTGGAAGCTGAGGTACTAAAACACACACACACACACGCATACACACACTTACTGCCCCCCACAAACCAATGCATGCGCATACTCACTCATACATGCGCACGAGCTCATACACGCAATGTGATGGTGGTGATGAGGGTGATGATGGGGAATGTATGTTATTGCTAGATTCAGATTAAATTTCTTTCTATGCAATCGTTTCTCTCTGCAGTTACCAATAGATGAGTACGATCTGTTGGACCCTACAGGACAGGTAAGTTTTTTTCCCCCGAGTTGAGCCATTACATAAAGTTGATTTCCTTCTTTTACTTCATATATTCTATGCAATAGATATAATGATGATAAAGCAATGGAAAGCCTACATAATTGATGGAACGACAGCATCGAGAACAGCCTTAAAGAAATAAAGATAATAATAATATACAACAAGAAGAAGACAAAG
>CAJHNH020000260.1:35000-55000 GCA_905116865.2 Candidula unifasciata | reverse complement strand
AGAAGAAGAAGAAGAAGAAGAAGAAGAAGAAAAAAGAAGAAGAAGAAGAAGATGATGAAGAAGAAGAAGAAGAAGAAGAAGAAGAAAAAGAAGAAGAAGAAGAAGAAGAAGAAGAAGAAGAAGAAGAAGAAGAAGAAGAAGAAGAAGAAGAAGAAGAAGAAGAAGAAGAAGAAGAAGAAGAAGAAGAAGAAGAAATAAAAAGAAGAAGAAGAAGAAGAACATCTCCCATGTGTATACAGTTTTCACATCTCTGTCATTCTCTCGATATGCCCTAACAATTCACTCTATTAGTTCTCATGATGCCAGTGATCAATTGAAGGAGATAATTGGTTACACTCAAACCGACCGTCGAGGCCTCAGGCACGTGAAGGTCAATTGGTGGTCAAAGGCCTCAGCCAAAGAACGCCGAGACATGGTAATACAAACGGTGAGGGACAACGAAAACGAGGTTCGTTTCCATAAAGCAGCCCAGCAGTCGCAGCAGGGCCATTGGGTCAGCCTGGAGAGCGCATTGCCAAGAATACTCACATAGGGTGAGATCTGGCGAATGACCCCGCTGCGACTGAGCTTTATCGTTCGTTCGGCGTACTATGTATTACCGTCCGGTATTAACATGGTTAAGTGGTTTGCGACTAACGATCCGACTTGCCCGTTGTGCAAAACGAAGCAGACTCTTGAGCACGTCCTGTCCGCGTGCAGGTAAGCCCTAGGTCAAGGCCGATATACCTGGCGACACAACAAGGTGCTAAAAGAGTTAGCAGCCGTTGTTGACCAGGCTAGAATGAGGGCTAATGCTAAAGCCAGTTCTACCATCGTCCCCATTCGTTTCCTCAAGGCTGGGCAGATTCAAAAAGGTAAGGTCAACCGAAACGCATTCGTTCCATCTGTGCTAGACTCTGCGAGGGACTGGTTACTGGCGGTTGATCTGCCAGGCCATGAAAGGTACCCCGAGTTAATCCGGAAGATCGGCCTGCGACCCGACATAGTTCTCCACTCTGCGGAAAAACGGCAACTCATCCTGATTGAGCTTACTGTCCCGTATGAGTCGCGTATGGACGAGAGTCACACATATAAGCTCGAGAAATATTGTGACTTAGCAGCCGGTCTGAGGAGAGACGAGGCGTACACGGTACGTGTCTTTGCCGTCGAAGTGGGAGCGCGAGGTCTCGTCTCCACTTCATTGTACAATGTGGTTAAAGAACTAGGATTGCGCGGTAATGAACGGAAACGAACACTTAAAAAACTGGGCGAGGCAGCCGAAAGGGCCTCGAGCTGACGCAACGCAACAACGTAGGGGACGGGCCTCGGTGAGCTGGTCCGGGTTTCTAGTTAAAAAAGGGTTTCTCACCCTTTGAAAGTCCATCGTGTCCGAATTGTCTGCCAGTGTTCCTCTGCCACCTGCTAACAAAAGTCCAACATATGTCCTGTAAACCAAACGTAAGCTTGTCACTCGGTCGTCCAGGCATGCTGACTGTTCTAATTAGGCTGCCGCAACGACTTCTTATCTCACAATACCTTCTGCGAAACCACCAAGTCGTCTTGTCCTATCCGAAAGAAAACACCATCCGGTAATCTCGTGCAGCAGGGTACCAGCCCTGAGCTTCATGAACTCAGGTGGGCCCACCTCCGAAAGTGTCTAGGAGAATCGTGGGCCGAAACACTTGTCGACGAGGATAACTTCTGCTGATGACTGGTAGATCCCTGCTGTACTTGCTCCCTGTGAGTTTATTCCTAATGGTGATTTAAACAGATTATGAATTTCGTTGTTGCTTCTCACTCTCCATTCCCTGCTGTTTGCATCTTTGATGGGTCCAGGTAGGTATGTAGGTAGTTGTACCCCACCAGGACATCACATAAGCGATAAATAGCAGAAGACACAAGGTGCCACAATGCGGATGAGGATCACCCGTAGAGAGGTCCCAGAAACTCCCTTCAGCCGTTATGCCATATTTATGGCCTGGTTATATTCAGGGTCTCCGGCAAAAACCAGGGTGGGGCTTCGAAATAACAAAAAATTGCATTCCACTAGGGGACGAGATGGGTCCAAAGGTTCGTCTTAAGACTCTGTTTTCGAAAATATGTATAGAGGCTTCATCTCTTTAAGTTGTGCTTCAAGTTTCAGAGCCTTATAAAGCAACTGGTCTTATCAACGTTCTATTTATTTTGATCTTGGCGCTGTGAGACAGACACTTTGACTTTTGCAGATGTTGAAGAGAATGTCTCTGATCAGTTTATGATATTTGCTCAAAAAACATATGTCGTGAAAAAAAAACTGTTTTGGTGTTTCCTCTTTTTGTCAGCTCATGATATACTTTGCATGTTTTTCAGATACCAAATATTCGATGCTGTCCGAAGTGTTTCTTTTTGTCTGCTTATTTTTAATCTCTCTCTCTCTCTCTCCCTGTCTCTGTTTCTGTCTCTCTCTCTCTCTCTCTCTCTCTCTTTTTTTTTTTTTTTTATACACACACACAAACACAATATAGGTGGGGTGACCATAATATCTTGATTTGAATACGGGGCATCCTACTTATATTGTTTTGCTCAAAACGGGACATTATACACAAATTCACAAATGTTGAATTATTTGCAGCTATTTCTGTGAGTGCTTAAGAGTTTAAAAACACTGTAACATTAACGCAGTAACATATTAATAGCGTCAGTGTTCTAAACTTTTTAAAATAAATGACGCTTCTGATTTATAATTGCTTAAAACAAGACAACATTTTTTAATTATATCATGGCTGAAATATCTTGCTAACCACTGACCCGTGCAAATTGTAACTGTTTCAGAGTTTGTCAATGACAGTTCAAAGTGACAATTGTCTAAACACACCCAAATTTGTGTAATTATAACGTGGCTGGAATATCTTGCTAACCACTGACACGTGCAAACTGTAACTGTTTCAGAGTTTGTCAATAACAGTTCAACCGTCTATTGTAAATGGGAATTTGATCGGAAGTCTCGCTGATTACATGTAAGTTATACCTCTCCTTGTTTGTAAAGTTCATACAGTGATTTGTTTTTTCTTAAATAAATGATTGAAACACTCTAAATGGCAAAGTAAATATATCAATATGTCTCTCTGTTTTGGTTAGTAGGTTAGTTGTTTTCAATTATTATTTCTAAATGGGCTGAAGATGGTGACGGATTGCTAACAGGGTGTCCCGAGTATTGTGAAATCGATTCTTGATTCAAAATATTTCAAAGTGGGTATTGGATGCGCTGCAAGAAAATTTCAATGTGAAGACGGCACAAACGTCTTTGTTTGCAATTACCTAACTCACCGAACGGTTAGAACGCTGGGATCTCAAGCAGGAGACTCGGGTTCGAATCCTTGGAAGGCCTGGTGATTTTACTGTCGGGGGCAAAATAAAATCCTCACCTGCACAATCGTGACGACAGCACTAGCCATGCAGCCGTAAATCCACAGGCTGAAAGACCCCCCTACCTACACCGCAAAAGTGGTATAATAAAAGCAGTAATTGGCAGTTTGGCACCTATCTAAAAAAAAAAAATCCCTCTAACATTATTTTAGCACAGTGTAACACAGTCTGCAATCGGCGTGGGCTGCATGTGCGATAGGCTTGGCTAGAAGGTTACGATGGATCACAAACAGTTCTCGTGTTTATATCAGGGCTACCATGTGTCCCGAAAAATAACACGTGATCTTAAATTAATTTGTGTCCGAAAGACGAATTCGGGCTTGTTTCAGAGAATGTTTTTTTTTTTTTTTTTATTTATGTATAAAAAGGCGACCCTTGGAATATTTAATTATAATTTTATTATCATTATTTTATGCAATAAAGTTAAAAAAAAAAATATTTATGTATACATTAATTACTTCACGTCCGACCTGTATGTAAACGGACGAAAATAATCCTGTTGGTATGGCTGATGACCTCAACCAGGGCTTATATTTGAGTCTGGACTTATATTCGAAGCATCTGAAAAAATCATGGTAGGGTTTATTTTCAGGTTAGGTCTTAATTGAGAATAAACACGGGACTATCGATCGGATGGTTGGTTTGTCCCCTCCGGGCTGTTATGTGAAGGTAAGCCACACTGAGATTTAAAAAAAAGAAATCCTAATCCGGACAGCAGTCCAGTAGGGCAGATAGTAGATATTCGGTGCAACCTCAAAAGAGGTTATAATTATGGTTCCTTCAACGCTACACCAGCCAGATGTAGCATGTAATGCAGTGCGAGTAAAGACAAGCTATTGTGTGTGGTTTGTCCCCTCCAGGAATGCAATCTGCAGGATAAACGTCTCAAGGATGAGCATCATGCACAAACAAATCCCGAAGCCCTTTTCCTGCAAGCCAGTTATAAAGAATTAATCAAGCAACACAAAATGTATTGATCGGCACTCATAGAAATAAGTAGAAAGATAGAAGAACACTAGACAACATACAAAATCGAAAGCTATAGTTACCGTGCCAGGAATTGATTGAACCTGACACCTTCAGACAGTTATAATGAGGACCCCGGCGGCTAATACGGTGACCTCAAGTCCGGGCCGGAAATTACGGAGATATTGTTTGAAGCGGGCTGATAAACTGTCCCTCTTTGAGACTGACTGGGACGACTAAATGAATCTAATGATGGCCAAATCGGCAACCACCTAGGCTACAGTGCGTTCCAAACATCGTGCCCAAATTTACAAAACTGTGACTCAGTAACCATTTGGGTAGGTTTGTTTTTTTAAATTTGGCATGCAACCTGCTTAAAATCATGTTCTTATAGGAACATAAATGTAACGTAAACAAACTTTTTTTTTCCTTCCTCCTTTTTTATTGCGGTAAATTAAAATAAAGACACTGATTCGAATTCACACAGTTAGCATGGTTACAGTTAATGAAGTAACACGAAATTTACAAAACATGAAGTTGCAAGCGCTTTAGAAGTATTCTAAAACAACGGGACACTTATTTTGAATAGTTAAAGTATATTCTTTTCTTTAGGGGGTGTACACATTATTACTCTGAAAAAAAAATCAAAGAAATTAGCCGCTTTAAGAAAACTGCAGCACCTGTGCAATTGTACATTACAAAATCATAACGACACAAGAATTCAAAGACCAGATACAACATCTCGTATTGATCCTCACAGACTGACTGACTGACTTTCTACCCCACCAGAACATCACACAAGCGATAAACACCCGATGACACAAAGTGCAACCATGTGGGTGAGGATCACCGTGGAGAGGTCCCAGAAACAGCGTTCAGACAATTGGCCATATTAATGCGGCCCCTATCAAAAGCCAGGGTGGGGCTTCAAAGAACAAAAAATTGCCTCCTAAAAAACTCGCAACAGTTGTAATCTATTTCACAGGAATTTTTGAGATTTTGTTTCAGTTTGAGGGCACAACATTTAGAACTCAGTAAAGACTGGGGAAGCGGCAAGTAAAAAGGGCTGAAGCCAGACAAAAGTGCAATGCATGGAACTGAACATAAAGTAAAGTAACACAGAGTTGTTATTGTCAGCTGCTACAACAGCGGTTCTCACCCTTTTGGCCGCAACCCTTTTGTGGGTCCAGCGACACGTTCACTGAAGTTATGAAGTAGCAACGAACATAATTGTATGTTTCGGGTCGCCACAACATGTGGAGCTGTATTAAAGGGTCGCTTCATTAGTAAGGCTGAGAACCACTGTGCTACAGGCGGGCAATATATTCAGAATACGATCCAAGAACTTATGAACTCAATGAAGTTGATCTGCCGTAAGAATGATCCCGTAAGTTCTGATCCTGGAAAACTTGTTTCCTAACGCCAGCGGGTCCTGACAGTCGCACTCGCTATCGCCATGGGTTATTTCCATGTCTTCATACAAGACCATTTTGTCCGGGTCAGTCTCCCAAATGCCCAGCCTGGCCGCCCGACTACCCGAAGGATATTACGTCGGTAATCCAGACTGAACGGGGAAACCGCAGATTTTTTAAGATGGCATTGCCGATTGGGTTTCTCCCGTGACTTGGTTATGACCGATCCCGGGCTCTTTTGGCAAGACCAGTGCAGCTAAGCTACACTTTGATCTTAGCCAAAAGGCCGAGAAGTAAACAATGACTGTCTATGTCTAGTTGTTCATACAACACCATATAACACTATCGGCCGGAAAGACGGAAAGGTGCTATAAGACAAAAGTCTACATATTTGTAATGTGCTTATTTCAGGACAGCGTATAAGGTAAACATAAATATGATGTATTTTTTTTTAATATTATTTTTCTTTGATTTCCAGCTTTAACGTTGACGTCATAAGATCCGACATTAGCGAGATTAATGTGAGTATTATTTTAACTCGATTTTTATACATCTTTATTTCTAGCCTATTTTGACTTCGCTTGTAAGACCCATGAGTCGCCATGGCGTTGGCGGCTAGAGGCCGTCCTGCGGCGGATCAAAGGTCGTGGGTTCGCGTTCTGACGGAATCAGACATTTAAAAAAAAAAGCCTTGACTTCCAGGTCGACCCAGCCTTGAGTGGGTACCAGGTTGGGAAGGAAAGGGGGCTGGTGTGATGCTGACCACATCACCAACCAAGTGTCGATTGGTCTATACAAATATAGGTCTAGCCCTAGTTTCCCAATACGCCTGAAGGCCGAGAAAAGGAACCTTTACTTTAAGTACCCACTTATTTCTTACTTTGACTTTCACCATTGTCTGTCCTCTTCCTTTCACATTTTAACTCCACCATTATGTATTTTTCTTCCTTTCATTCCCTATTCCAACATTCATCATTGTCATGTGCCGTACCGGCAAGCATAGGCTGTCATCCCTGATCTTCTCATACGATCTCCAGAATAACGAATCAGGTCAATGTTTTTGTCTCGCCATATCCATGCTGTCAGGCCATCCATATATTTGTCTCTTTGTGTTATTTTGGCTACCAATCCTACCAGTTATTAGCACATTCTCCAGTCCGTTTTGTCTCATAACGTGTCCAGTAAAAAATGATTGTCTACGTCTAGTTGTTCTAATATGTTTACTACGTCGCCTGTCTCGATGCCAGGAAAGTTGGGCAGGGGCCCACCACCATGAAGATGTGCACAGGATATTAGCAGCTTCTTGGGTAGGGAAGTGCGCCAGGCGGAAGAGCTGGGAAGAGGCCGAGTTTCTTTCAGGCAGACCGTAATAAGAGCGACGTTCTGAACCTGATACGTGATGATAGAGCATCTTTATCAGTATTCAACATGTACATTTTTTTCCAGTAAGTTACAGTATGATTTAACATAATAAAGACAACATTCATATCAAAATATACATATCCATTTGAATTCTGTTTTCTTATCGGCTTTTGTTTTAAAAAGGTTATTACCGGAGTTTCACAATTTCGACATACATGTTTGATTCAGCTGCAGGCGATTAAGCCATGTATGGCTTTACTCTGATTTCAACAGTGATGAGAGCGTTGGCCGTTCACTAAGCAATGCCGAACTAATGAATATAAAACTGCCCGTTAAAATCACAAAAGGCCAACAGATGCTGTAAAATGTAAATGAAATGCAACAAACATTTTTTACAACTGTCTACAGGAACAAGATCTGAACAAGCTGATTCGTGAAGCCATTGACCAAGTGGTTATTCCCGGGTTAAATGGTAGGCTTTAATGTCGTCTGCTTCAGTTGTCTGATAAAATCTTCAATCATTCAGGTGTCGTCTTCACAATGAAAATTGGTTACAATGGGTCTATAAAAGTCTTGGTCTTCCAGCCAATTTATCTCCGAGATCTCTCTACTTCTTGCTCGTTTGCCCTCAGCGCCCCCCCCCCCCCTTTTCCTTTTTTCCCCCTCCCCTCCTCCTCCTTAGACATTACCTTAAGACAAGCTACGCGGAGCGTGAGGTACCCTGATGGCTATATGTGTCATTTGTCCTTCCGGGCCGCCACCTGAATGTTTAACAACGTGTGGGTTCTGGGGCCCTATTATAGGGTAAATAAAAATAGACCTACTGCCTTCCTAAAAGCATGTCGTAAGAGTCGACTAATTGGCAGCTTCCTTCAAAGTCGGAGTGCATCTGCCTGAAAGGCAAAGAATCAACAGTCTGCACACAAATGAGTCAGATCTGTCAAACGAATACACACGCAACACCCAGGTTCTGAAACAGGAATGCAGTCCAGAAGTGGACGAACAACCAGAACTTACGCCAGAGTTTATAATCGATGAACGCAAAGAAGAAGAAGAAGAAGAAGAAGAAGAAGAAGAAGAAGAAGAAGAAGAAGAAGAAGAAGAAGAAGAAGAAGAAGAAGAAGAAGAAGAAGAAGAAGAAGAAGAAGAAGAAGAAGAAGAAGAAGAAGAAGAAGAAGAAGACACACTGAGATGGAAAATCTCAATCTGAATTTCATACCAGCATGGCAGAGATCCCAGATACCCCATTCAACATCCAGTAAATGTTAAAGCTGGGACATTAGTAACGGCTACAGCGGCTCGATGGTAGGGCTGGGACATTAGTAACGGCTACAGCGGCTCGATGGTAGGGCTGGGACATTTGTAACAGCTACAGCGGCTCGATGGTAGGGCTGGGACATTAGTAACGGCTACAGCGGCTCGATGGTAGGGCTGGGACATTAGTAACGGCTACAGCGGCTGGATGGTAGGGCTGGGACATTAGTAACGGCTACAGCGGCTCGATGGTAGGACTGGGGCATTTGTAACGTCTACACCGGCTCGATGAAGCCGGAAGTCGTGTGCAGTTATTAAAATGTTAGGCATCATGGGTGTTAGGTATTTAAAATAGCAGCCACTCTAGACGTGACAGGAAGATGTAAAGTAACAGGGAGTTTTAAAGGTTTTGAACAACGGATCAACATCACGGCACACGGGTAGAAACCAGTAAGTGCTCCATTCTTTCTTCCAACTCAAGTCTGAGTCCGAAGAAGCTTAGCACAGTGCACAGGTTATGTAGCACCAGCGAGGATCCTGAAATACGTTTGGGTCGATTGGTAATATAAAATTTGGCCCGGGCAGTGCTGTTAGGCTATTCTTTTCCGATTTATACACAAAAGCGTCCGATCTCACAACCCTGAGACAAGTTCACGTGAAAAATGCCCAGCCCTTACCTGGGATTTAACCTGGAATCTCTAGCACTCGAGGCGGACACCGTGCATTGAGACCACGCAGCCACCCAGCAGAGTGCATGAATGCTGAATAATGTGCATGTAATTCAGAAAAGCAAACCTTGAAAGTTGCCGCTGTGGAAACCTTTAGGAATTTCTTTCTACTATATGTTTTTTACACTTTATTCATAAATTTTAACATCTTTACTTTTTTGTTATTCTGATAGAGTTTTTCAAAAAAGGCATCGCACTACCAGTTACTGGTATCTTCCGCCTTTACAACACAAAGCTGAATTTGCTGACAGTAAGTTGATTCTGTTGGTGACATTGTATTCCGTGTTGTGTAATTGTTTTTCTTCTTCCCGTTCACCAGCTGTAAAAAAAAAAAAAAAAAAAAAAGACAATACAAAGATTTCGACCATGCCAAAAGTCACAACACTCTTTTAATAATTATCGGAGAGAAAAGTCAAAAGCAAGAGATCAAGAAGAAGACATATAACAAGTGGGAGGATAACACCGAGAGATTGACGAACTGCACTCTGACAGAGTGTACTACCACAACAAAAGAGTTTGTAGAAGATCCATTGCAACTAACCTTCACGGTGAAGTAAGCACCTGGATTGACTGACTTCTAGACTGACTTTAACATGACATGAAATGGTCACTATCGTTTTTCGTCATTTTTTTTTTTTTTTAATTTTTTTTTTTTTTAGATAGTTTAAAGAAAATTGTTGAATAAGAAAATCAAACAATGAATCAGTCAAGAACCGACAACACTGCACTTGGGACATTCAGATACGTGCTCCAACCACTTCCTCCTGAGCCAATGACGAGTTCGCATACTGACGGTGCCAGTTGTAACGAAGGTAAAGGTCGCCTGTGTTTTTTCCCACCGAAAGAAGAAAGTCGTCTCTCCATTCTGCCCACTCCCGACTAAATCATCTCTCCAGTCATGCATGCTCTATTCTGTTGCAATTAACCTAACACATTTTAGATCTTCATAGTATTTCAAAGACCAGAATATAGATGGGTCATATCTAGGACCTAAACCATCCCTTTAAGTGTGCATATCTTAATTTCTTTTAATTAATAATTCCAGGGCTACCTTCAAGTGGCAACGGACCTGCAGTATTTGAGCTAATATACTGCTGGGTGTCCCTGGGTCAAATCTGAGATGTTCATCTGTGAAACCTAGGGGATATTTCAACATTCCACCTCACTGTGTAAACAGTTGAAATAACTATATTTCCCCGTTTTAAGATACTACGTTGACGACTGATTTTTAAAAAAAAACTTTTTCTTTTAAATATTGTTTCAACTACACGGACGCATACACACAGACACAATCGCATTCAAAAGTCCTTAATAAATATATATGTTACCTTATCTCATATGTAATATTTTCATAATCTTATGTGTGAACATGTGTGTGACGTATGAGTATGTCAGTATGTTAAGATCCATTTGTCCCTTGTACATATGTATATATTAGAATGTGAAGGTAGATGTGTGTTTATGTAAAATGTATACATTTCTTTGAAAATCGTGTGCATGAATGTTAGTGTGTGGACACTGATGTGCATCATGCTCATATATTTGAGTGTGACAGTCATAAACGTCGTGTGTGTCCATGTAACACTATGTATCTAATGACTGCGGTTCGGGACAGAAACGTGAATCTGGCCATAAGAGCTGCTTAAATTAACAGAGCAAGGAAATGTGATACAATAAAACAATCAATACACACTTCAGGTGTCCATCTAGTAGTTATCTTCTTCTTCTACCTTTCTAATCTCCGATGGAACATAGTTCTTCAATCAGCTCCTGCCAGATCGATCTGAAAGTTATAATTCAGCTATGAAATCCACAACTGACATAACCGGAGAAATGCTTAAAGCAGCAAATGAGAATACCTTACAACGTGAAGGTGAAATCTGGCGAAACGAATCCCTAACACAACAAACTGCCCAAAAAAGATGATTTGTCGATTGTAAAAACTCGTGTGGTATCACTTTGCCTTCGGTGACAGGAAAACTTTTCTGTAGCTTGTTACTTGAGAGATTGAAAAAAAAAGTCTATAGATGAAAGGCTAAGAGAAGAACAAGCAGACTTCAGACTAAAACGGTCATGCGTGGACCACATCTTTACCCTCAGAATAATCTTTGAAGAATTCGTAGAATTTCAGTTGCAATTATTCATCAACTTTGTAGACTTTCAAAACGCCTTCGACCGTCCTACACTTCGGAAACTACTGAAAATCTATGGTTTCCTTACCAAATTCATAACAGTCAAAGCATTTTTCTATAGTGAAACACGCTGCAGTGTAAGAACAGAATCCGGCAACTCTTACTGGTTCCCAGTGGAAACAGGAGTAAAACTAGGCCACGTAAAATCGCCGATGCTCTTTGGAATAACAATGGAGTAGGTCATGCTGAAATGCACAAACAACACAAACTTGGGCATCGAATGGATTGACACAATTTTTTAAGACCTCGACTTTGCTAACGACATAGTGCTTTTGAATTCAACACACACAGATATTCAAGGGAAAACAGACCTTCCCCAAAATATTTCAGGACAAACTGGTCTTCAAATTAACATAGCAAAACAACAAATGATTGATCTTACCAAAAGTTTAGAGAACATCAAAGTAAACAATGATATTCTTGAAAAAGTCGACAGCTTTACATACTTAGGGAGAACAATGACATCCTCAGGGGATTTAGCACCAAAATATCATTTAGACTCGCACTGGCATCAAATGCTTTTTCCAAACTGTCAAATATCTGGAAGTCAAAGACACTCAGCAAACACATACAACTTAAAATCTTCAACTCTTGTGTGATTCCAGTACTAACTTGTGGATGCGAGAGTTGGAAAGCAACAGTAGCGCTTGATGAAAAAAAAAATTAGACAATTTGGAGAACAGTTGTCTTATAAGAGTACTGAATCTCTGCTAGACATATTCCAGATCCAATACGCATCAGAGAAGGTTCAACAATGGGCCTAATGAATATCCAAGGCCTAAATCAGGATGCAACGAATCTGCAGACATGGAGAGCTATGGCCTCTGCTTTATGCGCCGCCTTAGGCTCAAGAGGAAAAACTAACTATGAAATTCAAAAATCAAGATCGGCGTCTCAAAATCTGATCGTCCGTAATTTAGGCGTATTTGCCCATGACATACTATTGATGGCAAACAATATGAATTAATATAATACAAAACTCCCGCCACCGCGAAAGATGAATGTGATGCTAGACTGGAGGGTTTGTTCTTATCCTGATTTTACAGGGGCTAAACGAGCTTTGACATTTGTTGTTACTCTCTGGGAATGTGCCACTCAATTCTAATTTCTAGCTGTGCTAACTGGTAACTAAGCAACAATCAACTTGACATAAGTTTAATCACAGTGCAGGGATATCTTCTGTTGATCTGTGATTAATTAAACCATGATTAAATAAACTTAAGTCTTTGGTGATTATCTAATTATGCTGAAGGGGAATCACCTTTGCTGGAAGCCGTCTGCGAGTTTCATACCTGGTCAGGTGTTTGCCGGCGTGATGCTGACCACATCACACATCTTGTGCTGATTGGTCTAAAAAAATATAGGTCTAGCCCTATATGCCCTATACGCCTAAAGGCGTGGAAAAGTGTCCTTTACTTTACTTTACTTTACTTTACTTTACTTTACTTTACTTTACTTTACTTTACTTTACTTTACTTTACCTGTCTTTGCGACAATTACCTAGATATTCGACCTGGATTTTTTTTAAACTTTTATTTTCTCTGAAATACTTAACTAGTTTCCTCAAGCAAAATCAACAGTCTTCGTTAGAGTACGCCACCGCAAATAGCCTTCTTAAGGGGTCACTACACGCCGTTTTTTCCCAATTAATGACCCCCCAAAAAATTACTTTTTCAATGTGTTCGCTTTTGTAAAGTTCGGCATGCGTAGAATAGATTAGACACAAAATTTATGTCATTTTTAAAGAATGTAGCATTGAATAGTTAATACTGAAGACACCAACCCATGCACATTTTTTAAGATAACAAAAAGTTTAAAAGTCAGTTTTCTCACAACTCTATATTTCTGTTTGTTGTGTGTGTGAAATCCTAAAATCTCAGCTAATGTAAAGACCAGAAACATGAACTTTTATATGGATACTCCTTAAACAATATTATAGGGACTATTCTACTTAAAAGTAGATTTTAGAAAGTTTTTTTTTTTTTAAATTTGATGGTTGTCTTATTATGCTAGATTTTTTTGACTTTTTCAGTAAACCTACATTTTAAAATTCTACGAAAAATATTTAAAAACATGTTCAAAGTAAATGCATGTGTAGCATGGGAGATGTGATTAACTGTCTCAATCGCACTTGTTCTGAGTTTTAGAAAGAATTTAATGTTAGCTTTTTGCTCACTCTGATTTCTTAACAATGCATCCCTGACCGGGTCAACAAAATGGCGGCTTGTTTGTGTGTGCTTATCGAGCGGCGATGAAAAGTTGCCAGATCATAGATGAATTTTGCCTCTTTAGATTCCATGCTTTGCTTCATAGATGGCTTTTTTTTTTTTTGTCTTGGCCATAATAAAATCAGTCTCATTACTTAATTGTCGGACCTTGTATTTTTTGCAAGTCTATCTGCTAACTCATTTCCTGGTATGCCGCAGTGAGCCGGGATCCACTGGAGAACGATTTGATTGTTTTGTGAGAGTCTGTTTAGCCGGCAGATCAGTTCTCTTTCCATGTTGTCTCGTGGATCCCTCTAAGTCACCTGGAGGACTGACGTGCAGTCACAAAGGAAAACAATTTTGCTGTTTTTTAAATATTTCTTTCCTCAAGCACTTTCGATGAATCAATAATAACTTTCTGATCTGCTTTGAAGTTTGTTGAGAGTCTTCCGAAGGCGCAAGACGTTTCTACTGTGGTCCCATCATGCAATTGACTGCTTCAGAGTTTATGACACCAAGGTTCACACACTGGCACAGATATAGGGAACGTTTATGGGCATCATGCTAAAACTTATGTCCACAATGTACATCAATGTCCCCTTCTTCTTCTTTTTCTTCTTCTTTTTCTTCTTCTTCTTCTTCTTTTTCTTCTTCTTCTTCTTCTTCTTCTTCTTCTTCTTCTTCTTCTTCTTCTTCTTCTTCTTCTTCTTCTTCATCTTCTTCTTTTTCTTCTTCTTCTTCTTCTTCTTCTTCTTCTTCTTCTGCTTCTTCTTCTTCTTCTTCTTCTTCTTCTTCTTCTTCTTCTTCTTCTTCTTCTTCTTCTTCCTCCTCTTTTTTTTTCTTTCCTTCCTCCTCTTCGTCTTTTTCTTCTTCTTCTTCTTCTTCTTCTCCTTCTTCTTCTTCTTCTTCTTCTTCTTCTTCTTCTTCTTCTTCTTCTTCTTCTTCTTCTTCTTCTTCTTCTTCTTCTTCTTCTTCTTCTTGTACCTCATCGAAGTGTCGGGGGGAGATGTAACATTCGTTGATGAGCTCTGTCATGAGCACTATTAAGACTGATGTTCATTTCTGTAAGGCTGTTCTTAATGCCATCACTCCATATTTTCCGAGGTCTTCCACTCGCTCTTTACCCGTTGTAATGTTTAGTGTGTCTCGCTGTGGCAGATAGTACCAGGGCATTCTTGTAAGGTGTCCAAACCATTTCATTTGTTGTTCTTTGATTACCTGTAAGACTGGCTTTATTCCTAGCATTCGTCTGATTTCGCGATTTCGTATTCTGTCTTTCCTTGAAACTCCTGCAGCTCTTCTGTGGCATTTCATCTCTGTTGTAACAATTTTATATTCATTGGAGGATGTAAGTGTCCACTTTTGGCATTGATAGCATAGTGGTTGGCCAAAAAATAGTTCGGATAAGATTCACTTTAGTACTCCGAGGTATCTGCTTGTGTGTCAACAGGGGAGATAGTTGCCCCATTACTTGATTAGCTTTGGCACGTCTCGAGCTAATTTCTCTGTCCAGTTTTCTGTAGGATGTGAAAATTGCTCCCAAAAACTTTAATTCCTCTGTTTGTCTTAAAGTTTTGTTTTACAATTTCTTTTCTAAACTGTCTTTCTGTCTTCCTGTCACCATTGTCTCTGTCTTCGTAGTGTTTATTTCTATATTATATTCCTCCCTCTATTTTCTCTATTTCTAGAACATCAATGTCCACACACTAACATAGATGTACACAAAATGCAAGGATGTTTAATCAGGTGACATATGTTCTGATACACATGGATGTTCACATCCTAGTAAATGTGTACAAGGTACAGCTGGATGCTCGCAGACTGACATACTTGTACATTTCACACATGTTCACACATCAAATAATAAAAACATTACATAGAAACTAAGGTAAAACGTATATTTATTAACATTTGAATATGTGTATAAGTGTGTTATTTATGCTCGAATACTTTTTATGCATCAGCGAAGTTAAAACAATATTAAAAAAGAAAAAAAGTTGTCAAGGTAATATCATAAAACAAGAAAATATGGTTATTTTAACTGTTTACATAATATCCAATTAGATAGAATGTTGAAATATCCCCTAGGTTTCACAGATGAACATCTCAGATTTGACCCAAGGAAAACCAAGCAGTAGTTTAGCTAAAATACTGCACATCCGTTGCCACTTGAAGGCAGCCCTGAAATTACAATTTACAATGAATTAAGAAATGCACACTTGAAGGGATGGTCGAGATTCCAGATACGACCCTTGTGTATTCTGGTCTATGGCAAACTCTATGGAGATCTAACATGCACTGGCTAACAGAAACAGAACAGCGGATGCATATTTGGAGAGAATGATACAGCTGGGAGAGAGTAGTGTATGGACAGTTTTCTTCCACACTGGAAAACAAACAGGCAAACTTTTACTTTTAGACATAGGTCTTTTTCCAGACCCTGAGTTGTGCATTCTTTCTGTCAATGAGAGAATGATACAGCTGGGAGAGAGCAGTGTATGGACAGTTTTCTTCCACACTGGAAAACAAACAGGCAAACTTTTACTTTTAGACATAGGTCTTTTTCCAGACCCTGAGTTGTGCATTCTTTCTGTCAATGAGAGAATGATACAGCTGGGAGAGAGCAGTGTATGGACAGTTTTCTTCCACACTGGAAAACAAACAGGCAAACTTTTACTCGCGATAAATCTGGCACTGTCAGTACGAGAACCCTTAATTGGCTACTGAGGAAGGGGGTGGAGCACGTAATGGAACGTCCCTAGTGAAGTGATGTAACTTCTCGATTGGTTCAATAATTCATTCGTCCATGCAATAATTTTCTTAAGACTATCTTGAATATTCTAGAAAAAAAAAAAAAGACCAGGAATGATACTGGCCAATTCATCTCATGCTAAAATCTAGAATGTTTTGAGTTTCCAATCCAGGTGCCTTTTCCACAATGAAGGTTGGTTGCTGCAGATATCCAACACATTATCTTGTTCTATTATTACACTATGTCAGAGTGCTGTTCGTCTATCACTTGATGTCCTCCCACTTGTCATTGTTGTCTACCTCTTGCTCTCTTGCCTTTGACCTTACCCTCCTAATTCACTTTTAAAAGTGTGTTATGTCTTGACGTGGCCAAAATATTTGTATTTCCAAAATGACTATTACTTTAAATTTCTTTTTTGCTTTTTCATCATGGTCAGTGGCTGTGACCTCTGGCGGAAAGTTGTGGTCAGTGGCTGTGACCTCTGGCGGAAAGTTGTGGTCAGTGGCTATGACCTCTGGCGGAAAGTTGTGGTCAGTGGCTGCGACCTCTGGCGGAAAGTTGTGGTCAGTGGCTGTGACCTCTGGCGGAAAGTTGTGGTCAGTGGCTGTGACCTCTGGCGGAAAGTTGTGGTCACTGGCTGTGACCTCTGGCGGAAAGTTGTGGTCAGTGGCTGTGACCTCTGGCGGAAATTTGTGGTCAGTGGCTGTGACCTCTGGCGAAAAGTTGTGGTCAGTGGCTGTAAACTCTGGCGGAAAGTTGTGGTCAGTGGCTGTAACCTCTGGCGGAAAATTGTGGTCAGTGGCTGTGACCTCTGGCGAAAAGTTGTGGTCAGTGGCTGTAAACTCTGGCGGAAAGTTGTGGTCAGTGGCTGTAAACTCTGGCGGAAAGTTGTGGTCAGTCATCAACTTCTGGACATATGTCTTTTTCCCAGACCCTGAGTTGTGCATTCTTTCTGTGCTGCACTATCCCATGAATCTATACATATCCTTCCCGATGTTCTGGCTTCATGCAACATGGTCCGTGATATCCATTTCCCATGAATCTACCTCAGTACCTGTATCATTCGTGTCCCGCTTGCGCACTTGTGTACATGATGAACACATTCACCCAGTTGTTGCGTTTAGTGCATAAAACCTCTTTGTATGGATTCCTTGGGCCCTATCGTAGGTTAACAAAAATACGTCCAGTGGAAGTTTGTCTAGAATTGTTGCCAATCCTGGCTACCAGTGTTTCACTGATCGCCCAGCAAGCATGTCATAAGAGTTGACTAATTAGGATGTTTCCTAGGAAGCGTTGTGCATCTGCTTAAGAGGCGAGGAACCAACAGTCTGCATGCAAATAAGCCAGATCTGTACAACAGATGCACATAGAAAACTAAAGTTCTGAACCAAGACGTAGACGAACAACTAGAACCTTCCGCTGGACTTTACAGCCGGTGAACGCGAAGAACAAACAGAAGAATGATTTAAAACCGAACAGAAAATTACCAACAAAATTAACTTACTGTCCTCATATTTAGTGTTGTTATTTGGAGGCGCAAGATACCAGTGACCGGTAGTGCGATGCCTTGTTTGCCCAACTCTATCAGGGTAACAGAAAAAAAAATATATTAAGTTTAAATTTAAGAACAATGAGTTTTAAAAAAAAACGAGCAATTTTGATTATTAACTCATACAGCAGCAAAAAAGTAATGAAGCGTTTAAAAATAGAAGCTTAAAATCTATACATTCTTTTCTTAATTACATGCGCCTCATAAGTTTTGTACCTACGGTCACTCTGCCTCAGTTGTTACTTCAAATCACTGTGTCCTGTCCATTCTTCTTCTTTTGCCTTTCTATCCCCGAATGGAGCATAGGCCCTCAACCAACTCATGCCAAGTCGTTCTATCCTTCGCCATTACATGGAGCTCCCCATGTCTTCCCCATCTTTCCAACTTAATTCTCCAGCTCTCTTCCCCAATGTATTTTTTGGCCTTCCTTTATTCCTATGCCACCAACCAACCATGGATAAGTCCTGTCCATTACTGATATTTAAAGTGCATCACGCACAGGATACCTTCTTTTTCTGATAGTCCGTGACGCTGATTCTCATGCCTATCCCCAATCTTATATCTTGTATAAGTAAAGTAAAAAGTAAAGATCCCTTTTCACGCCTTTAGGCGAATCGGGCATATGGGAAGAGAGCCCATATATTTACAGACCATCAGCACTCGGTGGGTAATGTGGTCAGCATTACGCCGGCCGTCTTTACTTTCCCAGGACAGCCCATCCTGGTACCCATTTTAGGCTTAGTCGACCTGCGACGCCCCGTACCATGATAAAAATCCACGCAGCCAGCAGTGGGTTTCGATCGCGGTACGCTGGATTCAGTTAATTCTAACACAGATGATCGTCCATGCCATGATATCAGCTTGAACAGTATCTTCTCTTAGTCTCACTCTGACTTTTTTCCCCTCCAGCTTTCCAACCGTCACTATCTACTCAAGTTTTCTCTTTCTTATTACATGACCACAGAATGTAGATTGTCTCCTGATATTGGCAGTTAGTTCTCTTCAAGGTTCACTTCTCTCTATGAGTCCGTTTCTGTCAAGACATCCTCATTACCTTTTTTTTTTTTTTTTTTTTGTAATCTGTCCAGTATATTTTTATAATTGTCTATAAAAACCAGATCTCCGTTACTTCCAAATCATTTTTTCACTAAATCGCCCAAATGTCCGTGATTCAGTTCTCTAGACAAGGATGTGATTTTCACAGCCTCAAGAGTTCTCTTTCTCGTCTCAACTGACCAAGAAAGATCCAGGATACATGAGGTCATTATAATATGTCCATACCCGATAGAACAGCAACCTGCATCAGACTGGTGTCGTTGTTACGTGTGCCACGATGATGATTTGTTTTTTTACTCAACATAACACAGAATTAACGTATACTTCACAGATATTCCATTAACGAAACAAACGTGCGCGACCAGAGTCTAAAACAGGAATCATCTGCAGCTAAAAAGGAAATATGACAATGATACCATACGCTCAGCGAGATTATCTCAACCATTGGCAAAAACCGAAATATATTTAACATGTGCGTTAATTGAAAGGGGTGCCTGGGATCTGACCTGTTAGTCTGCCATCCAGCTTGAGGTCTTTCAGTCTCAGGGTTTAAAACCTTCAGGTGGCGGCCCAGAGCGGACAGACGGCACATACAGCCGTCAGAATAGCTAATGGCCAGGGTAGACTGGTTTAAGGTAATGCTTGACTGAATAGAAGGAGATAACGTAGCATCTTTCCTTGACTTAAAGAGTTTGATTTTGGTGGAGATGAGGGTTGAGCATCATGTTGCGAGTTTCAGGGGCAAAGAAAACAACCGTTGAGATGTTGACCAACGCTGCTGTTGGTATAGATCCCTCATGTGATTTGTAAGGGACATCCTACATGTTGTGACCATCGAGGAGAACTGACCAACAGAATCCAGTTCCAAAAGCTGGGCTATTTTAGCCACAGGAACCTGTAGAGGACGGGGATGTATGGGACAGTCTGGAGAGAACGAGGCAGGGGCCGACCACTTTAAATGTGGATACTGTAATAGACACTGAGGCGAGTACTGGTACTTTTTACAAACACGCTCTGGCGAATGCTGGCACTTAAACCCAGTATAACAAACACTCTTAGAAAACCAGACTACAGGGGAAGGTACAAGTATAAGGAAAGAGAGCGATGGGTAGACACATAAATGGGGGATAATTTTTTT
>CAJHNH020000260.1:0-27500 GCA_905116865.2 Candidula unifasciata | reverse complement strand
TCCACAAGACGTGGAGAAAGAAATTACCCGCCAGCTAAACAGACTCACAGAAAACAATCAAATCGTTCTCTAGTGGATACCGGCTCACTGCTACATACCAGGAAATGACTAAGCAGACAGACTTGCAAAAAAAAAATGGAACAAAGGAGAAACAACACGCTATTTCATTGTCATTACCAGAAATCAGAACATTTTATAAAGGAAAATAGAAGGAATTATGGAGAGAACAAACTAGCAGTAGACATCCATAAGACCCCATCAGCAGACTCAACAGAAAGCAACATACAACAATTTTCCGTCTACGACGTTGCAGGCTCAACTACCACATGCATAGAATAAAGATTGTACGGTCCCCACAGTGTGCCTGTCAAACAGGACTACAAACACCTCAGCACATTCTGCAGACATGCCCACTCTCTTTACAACTTCGAAAAGACACCTGGTCTGAAGAGCAAAGTGTGCAGAGCAAGCTATAAGGAACGATGAAGGACCTGCTACTGACAAGCGAGTTCATAGAGGCAACTTACCTGATGGTCTGATCAGAGTATACGTAACCGAACGAAAAGAAGAAAGAAGAAAAGAAGATTAGAGCCGCAATTTCATGATCAGCAAATGCTGAAACAACGTACTTCATGGAATGAGATCGCCGATACGAAATAGACTTTTCCCCTCTTTGTAGATTCCTGCTCGAATGAGCGGTATCCTTTCATGATTTTTCGTTTATAGTCCTACTGCTCATCTTCATCTTGGTGGACGACCCGACAGAGGAATTTACTTTAATCAGTGTGAAGTGTTGTGCTTCCTAACACACCTCCTTAAATCCATCATGTGGACTAGCATGTCATTGTTAACTGTAGAACTCAACTGAATTTCTACCCCACCAGGACATCACACATGCGATAAACACCCGATGACACAAAGTGCCACCATGTGGATGAGGATCGCCGTGGAGAGGTTCCAGAAACCGCGTTCAGACATTTGGCCATATAAATAGCCTGCCTATATTGCGGCCCCTGGCAAAAGCCAGAGTGGGGCTTCAAATGACAAAAAATTTCGTCCTAAAAAGGACGAAATTTGGTATATTGTTATCTGTGAGAAATTCAACAACAAACTTCTGTTTCAAAGGAGCTTTAAAATGTGACACGAAACAAAATTATTGTTTTGAGAATTTTGGAGAGAAAAAAAATCTCTTCAACATCCTTTTGTGTTTAAATATCCCTGACAACACAAAAATGCAATAAAGCTTCCAAGTTGTAAGCCAAACAGCACACAATTTAGAAATGCAAGCATGTGCATATGAACACAAAAAGAATACTGTTCACAACAATATTCTTACCAACGCTATGTCTATCAGTGTCAAACATGGACACTGTCTTTAGAAAACAGAAGGACAGTTACGACAGAAATGAATTGTTTACGTACTATGCTAGGTGTAACAGGAAAGATCGACTTAGCAACGATGATTTTAGGAGGAGAGTCGGCACAGAACAAATATTGAACTTTATGGGTAGACAACAGATCAAGTTGTTTGGCCACTCAATAAGACTGGCACCAGATAGTACACCAAAGAGAGAATTGTTATACAGATACAATGGTAACAGATCCAGAGGTCGACCACGCAGAAAATGGACAGCAGAAATATCAGAGACAGTGAAAAGTACTTTAGACGAAGCGAACAGAAGGGCCCGTTCTAGAGATCTCTTCCTGTCCTCATGATGTGAGGCATTCCAGGAGTAGAGGAAAGAAGAAGACGAAGAAGACAACGCTTGGGTGCAAGTGGCTTACTGAAACAAGAACTCTATTTGGACAAAATAAATGTTATACTGCGTAGTCACTGTCGGCTTTGAGGTAATCTGTTACAGTTAAAAAACTGTGTCTCTAGACAAAAACATAGGTTTTGTAGTCAGTAGAGGATTACACAAATGAGCTTACAACGGGAGACCTGAAACAGCTTCACAAGGAGCAGAGTCGTATCAGCGTTTTTGTTTTTGTTGTTGTTGTTAAGTTAGTTGCAGAAGCGTTACAGGAGCTTGCAGGACCAACCACACCGTGTTTCGGCTGTTATGGGGTTTTTAAGGCAAATTCTACTTTCAGTAGTTTGCCATTACGTCCTAAACGGTCAGCTTTCGGTACAACTATCCAAACTTACTATCGAAACCTACGCAGGATGTTCTGCTGGCAAATCGTCCACAGCTGGGATCTTGGCTAAACGAAGCGCGTTCGTAATGCCTAAGTCTATGCAACGCAATGTCTGAGCAACACGGTTGCTGCTATACATGTATAATAAAGATTACACTTTCGTAGATAATTTTTCAGTTCCCTCTGTCTTTCTTTTCGTTTTTGATTTGGTTTTTTTTCACTCCAAAAGTCGCCCCTTGATGACAATCAAACAGGACTCAAACTAGTTCAGTCTCCTTTAAGATATAGTGTACATGTGGCGAATATAGCAGTCTGGTCCCCCCTCCCCTCCAGTCCATGGATGTTTTTATAATATATTATGTGCTGCACACAAGCATGTGTGCATAACTTACCACTTTCAGTGAAAGTGGGGTCACAACTTCGTCCTGTGTGTTGACAACAACTTCCACGTTTCCAACGGCAGCAATGGTCACGCTCTGGTTCTCAAATTTCACGATAGGAGCACTTGCAGAGCTGACGCGTAGTTCCAGTTTCGAGTTTGGATAATGATCATTTAGCTGAAATAAAATGGAAAGACAAAATAAAATAGAAGAATGACACAAAAGGAATATGTATTGTGATCGCCTATAAACTTCTATACTTCTGCGGAATTCAAAATCGATGAATAGATTTTATTTTGTTTGAGTGTTTTTTCAATCCTATTTATGTGTTTGAGGTTCCAATTTACACATTGTTTCTTATTATTAGGAAAGGAATATATTATTTTTATTCCTTTATCTTTATACTGAGCTATGTACTCGGTGCGCAGTCCATTTCTCTGTTTATTTTCATCCTTCGCTATGTTTGTTATATCGTTGTTGATTTCTGTTCTGACACAGCAGGCGTCTATCATCAATGTTTCTTCATTCTATTCTTGGATGTCCTCTATTACTCCATTCATTTGTTTCCTTTTTAAAGACGTGTCCTTAATTTTGTTCTTTTTTTAAATTCTTTGTCTGCTTGATTTCAGAAAACCTCAATTTTATTTCGGAATGATGACTTAAGAAGAAGAAAATGAGGAGGCGGAAAAGGGTGAGGGGAGGAAAAGGAGGATAAAAAGAAGAAGAAAAAGAAGAAGAAGAAGAAGAAGAAGAAGAAGAAGAAGAAGAAGAAGAAGAAGAAGAAGAAGAAGAAGAAGAAGAAGAAGAAGAAGAAGAAGAAGAAGAAGAAGAAAAGGAAAAAGAGAAGAAAAAGAAGAAGAAGAAGAAGAAGTAGAAAAAGAAGAAGAAGAAGAAGACGAGAAAGAAGAAGAAGAAAAAGTGAAGTAAAAGAAGAAGAAGAAGAAGAAGAAGAAGAAGAAGAAGAAGAAGAAGAAGAAGAAGAAGAAGAAGAAGAAGAAGAAGAAGAAGAAGAAGAAGAAGAAGAAGAAGAAGAAGAAGAAGAAGAAGAAGAAGAAGAAGAAGAAGAAGAAGAAGAAGAAGAAGAAGAAGAAGAAGAAGAAGAAGAAGAGAAGAAAAAGAAGAAGAAGAAGAAGAAAAAGAAGAAGAAGAAGAAGAAGAAGAGCAAGAAGAGGGTAATGATGATGGTTGCTGTGTTGGTGGTAGTAATAATAATATTTGTTGCAGCAGGAACAACAATAGATGAATGAATATATGATTTAATGAATCAATGAATACTTAAAATCTACTTCTTCTTCTTCTTCTTCTTTCTTCTTCTTCTTCTTCTTCTTCTTCTTCTTCTTCTTCTTCTTCTTCTTCTTCTTCTTCTTCTTCTTCTTCTTCTTCTTCTTCTTCTTCTTCTTCTTCTTCTTCTTCTTCTTCTTCTTCTTCTTCTTTTTTCTTCTTCTTTTCTCTTCTTCTTCTTCTTCTTCTTCTTCTTCTTCTTTCTTCTTCTTCTTCTTCTTCTTCTTCTTCTTCTTCTTCTTCTTCTTCTTCTTCTTCTTCTTCTTCTTCTTCTTCTTTTTAAATGAAACATCAAGAAGTTAATGAATACATAAACAAAAAATAATGATCAGAATGAAAGTAACACTGAATTATCACATTTAGAAAAAATAAGAAAGTGAAAAAAAATGTTAGGAGTGAAGGAATGAATTATTTTTAAAAAAATTAATTATTTAAAAACTAAACAAAACTGAATAAAAAAACTAACAACTAACCTTTCCTGTGGGGTCCAACAGATATGATGCCTCAGCTGGTAACTGTAGAGACAAACGATTTGACACACAATAATACAATCTTGATCTAGTAACGAAATCACACACAAGCTCAACTGTTTCCTAATGATTTGATGTGCAGAATATTGATTATTTCATTCGTTTAGAGTTTTAAAAACTTCCTTGTTATCGCTATCATCAGTTTCATTACCATCAGCATAACCTCCATCATTATTTTCTTTTTTTTTTTCTTCATATTTTAATATTTGTGTGTAATTTGTATACTTGTGTGCAGGTGTATATGAAAGCATTTGCACGTGTGTGTGTGTGTGTGTGTGTGTGTGTGTATATATATATATATATATATATATATATAATATATATATATATATATATATATATATATATATATATATATATATATATATATATATAGGGGGTTGCGTGGTCTCGAGGCAATGAGTCCGCCTCGAGTACTAGAGGTTCCGGGTTCAATCCTCAGTAAGGGCTTGGATTTTTTCACGTGGACTTGGACTTTAGAAATTCCCGCTGGTCTCTGGGAGGCTGTGACAAGATAACAGGAGCTGAATATTCTAGAGTTCTTCATAATCGCTATCATCATCCTCATTATTACAGTCATAATCATCTTCCTTATCATCACCTTCTTAACCACCAACATCTTCAGAAGTCATATGGGATCTTCTCAATCAGTCACGCTCACAGGCTGTAGACTCCAGTATACAGTCTTGGATGTTTCGTCCACTTCTAGTCTTATTCCTGGACTTGAATTTGGTGTGCAAATCCGGGCATTGCAACCCCCCCCCCCCCCCCCCCTTTTTTCACACACCTCCATTTGCGGGTCTCACGGACCTGGGAGCTCAGACTCAGGTAAATATAACTGACAGAACTTACATTGTCCACAGTTATGTTGTACTCGAGGAAGCCATTGACATGTGCCACATAGGCGAAAGTGTTGGCCGAGTACTCGGTCACATCCAGATACAACATGTTGCTGAACTCAGACAATGCTGGCAGCTCGGCTGGCGTGTATGGACTCTCTTGTCTGTTGTCTTTCCAGTAGACGGTTCCCTGTAAGAAAACAGTTCAGTTATCCTTTTATTCACAAGCTTAGTCTTGTACAGCCTTATCTCTTAACACATGTGCACTGGTGCCCTTTTTATTTGAATTAAGACAATTAAAACTGAGCAGTGCAGGCTATCACAGAAATATACCACCTGTAATTAACTTAACAATGATTTGATAAATAGGAGGTTATACTTATTTGTATGAAGACTGCTGTATCTTGCCTCTAAGGCAAAAAAAAATATTCCTACTGTGAAGAAAGCCACTATGAGTCGATTCTTACGACATGCTCATTAGGGAGGAGGTGTCTTTTCTTGTTTTTCAAACAATGACACCTCAGGCTGTCACATAAAAATAACAATAAAGGGTCAAGAAATTGAAAATGTCACAAACTTTGAATATCAAGGCTCTATAATAAATAACAATGGAGACTGTTTGACAGAAATTAAAAGGATGATGACCATGGCAATGCAAATATTAAACAAACGAAAAAGTCTATGGTTAGGCAAGGAGATCAAAATTAGAATTTCCCAATCCTTTAGAAAGAGAATAGGGGCTTTTAAGCCGAAATGATGTAGAAAGATTCTCAGAATATCTTGAACAAAGAAGAAGAGAACTACTAACATTTTCAAAGATCTGAACATCACGGAAGATTAGATAATAAACAGCATCCTGTCTTGGATGAAATATTTTTGTCATATCAAGCGCCACGACGGATTGGACAAATTATAGCAGAAGGCATAGTACCAGGAAGGAGGGGCAGGGGCCGACCAACACGAAGATGAGCACAGGATATAAGTGGCCGGGTACATGTTCCGGGAGAGCTGGCGAGAGACCGAGTTTCTTTCAGGCAGATTGAGATGAGAGCGACGTTCTGCAAAGGACCTGCTACGTGATGATGATAGTATTGTTAAGAGAACTGCTCTGGATGAACCATTATTGCATATATCACTTTCATATTGCATTTTTATTTTAAATAAAAAACATGTTCATAATTTACTAAACCTTTAAAGCAAGTCTCTCGCTTGTTTGCCAGTTATTAAATAACAGCATTATTATATGTTTTTTAGTCTAATAATAGTAATATGATTTCTCTATTCCATTTACATTCACTGTATGTATAATATGTGTTTATTGAACAACAATTGCAGCTGAATGATCTATTTTAAGGTGCTAAATTTGTTAAAGTAAAAATCTTGTATTACCTTCTAACTGCTGACTAATCTGGTTCCATTCCAACCAGATAACCAAACCTTGATGTTCTATGATATTATTTACCGGTACTGTGTCAATCATAGTTATTAGTTCTCCACCAGTGACCATGTATTGTATTGTTTCTCCCGCCACATTTCTTATACAGGTAAGTTTATTAATATATATTACTCAAACAATTATTCTTACCTTAGTGGCTACCTCGATGTAATCGTTTGTGACAGTGGGCGCTCTAATGAGGCTGTAGTCCAGGATGAAACGTTTAGCAATTTCCACATTCACTAGTTCAAAAAAAAAATACAGTCATTCTCATTATCATTGCAATCAATCTCTACAGTCGTCATTGATTTAATTAGAAAATATTCCATATCTGAGCCAACAAAACAGGAGTTATCCAATCATCAAAAGAAAGTTACCTCCTACATGTGTTTCAGTCTCCTTTATCTCCCTAACACTCTCCAAGATTAGGCCAACCTCGGTATGGTTCCCTGATCTTGGGTTTCTCATGTAATGCTTCGAATCCTTACCGACAAAACAAGATATGGTAACAACTGGTAACACGATAATGACACATTGTTGATTATGGTCGCAGCGGGGATTGTACCCTTAATCACCATCCTACCATTTGGAAGTCGGCCAGCTTCTCACACCTCGAAACAGCCTTGTCGCCAAACCATCTCTAGCCTGTCATAATACCAGACGCTTCACAATAGCTGTGTAGCTTTATTCATCCCCTGATCACTTCTTTATCATAGCAAAGCCAGAAACAAAAAAAAAAAGCTATTTTATTTTTCTATGGCCGAACTTAAGTGTTAGATCGAAACCTTCCTTCCCCGCCTTGTTGCAGACATCATTTCAGAAAGACAAGCACTCATTTGATTACTCATTCAGTCTCCACATTCACTGATTTAAAAAAAAAAACTATCATGTAAGTTATCTCTATGTGGTTATTTGACAAGAAGATGCTAATGAAAGATAAATATCGTACACAAAAATAAAAAGGAGATAATAAATGTTCACTGGTTATATGTAAAATCTTCCCCCTTTTTAACTGTTTCTCTACAGATTTCTTATACTATATACTACTACTACTACAATAATATTATTATCAATGATTGCACAATTATACAAGGCTTAAACAGCTTGTTTGATTTCGCAATAATAATCCTACTATCGTCATTACTGGTAGGCTGGATGGCATTGTGAGAGAGAAAGAAATCGTAACGTTGAAACAGCATCGCCCAAATGGGAGAGCTTTAGATTATAATTGTGACTAGGTTATGTATGCGATGAAAAATAGTTTAGCATTGCTTGCCACGATGTAACTTAGGAAAGGATTCCTGCAGTATTGATGCGATCTCAGGAGACGAACCAAATACTGTCCCGACCAGCAACGAAGTCGTCAACCGGCAAGCCAATAGGCGACCTGCTCGCCAGTGGCTATGATTAGTATATTATTATTGTGTGTGTGTGTGTGTGCCACAAAACAAAGATTAAGCACCATAAGCCCAAACTTTACATCCTCTAATAAATTGTGTTTCCTCTGTGGTAACGGGCTTGGTAATAACGTCAATTAACATTATTAGGATCATGATTAAGACACTTGAGTTGGGTTAAGAATTGATATCACGGCACTCAGGGCATTCCCATGCGTGCTCCGTCCTCATCTTCAGCAGCCAGTGCAGAGTTCCAGTGCTGATGGTACCGGTGATGATGACACTGAATAAATCTTCACCGTCACATCAAAATATTCAGTTTTAATTGTAATTTAATTACTTAAAGATCTTCAGATGACTGAAAATTCTTAAGTTTCTCTGAAAGAAATATAACAACAGAGACATACCTTTCATTTTACCCAGCTCCTCGTCTATTTTTGTGTTGACTTGCTTATTGACAATGTCACAGATCTGGTTAAGAACATTGACAGTTTAGAACGTTGTCACAACATACAATTAAAAAAAACTAGCATATAACAATTTGTAAAAGTCAATGCAACGTTATTCAGACATTAGGACAAATACTTGGAATCTCTAAGTGGAAAGAGAGGGACATTCTCAGACAGGAGAGGAGTTTGTTGATACGGGCTCGTCGGTAGGGATAGGATACTGACGACAGCCATGGATGATATCTGCAGCATGAACCTCAAGGGCTGGAATGCGAAAGATAAAAACGAATCAGATTGCAGCGTTACGTAAGAGTAGTTTCGGAACTGATGATACTGAGGGAATGTAAGTCATGGACCATTACTTATCATATACCACTGGGATATTGGTAAACACTGTGACTGTTGCAGCAAACCGACAGTTATTTATTTAGTGCTCGTAGAAAAAAGGAAAATATATCAAAAGATCAAATGGTTTGGCCATGTAACAGCATTGACAACAGACAGGGCTCCACAGAGAGCAATGTTATACACATACAGCGACAACAGAGCCAGAGGTCGACCACGTAGAAAATGGACCGCGGAAATTTTGAAAACAATAAAAAGTACTATATTTGAAGCAAACATAAGGATCCCGTCTAGAAATCTCTTTCTGTACTTACTCTGTTAGAAATTCTAGGATTAGAGAAAAGAAAACGACGAAGAAAAGCACAAATAATCGTCTAGGGTAGCCAGTTCCTTTGATCTTCTTCTTTTTTGCCTCCCATCCTCAGTGGAGCATAGGCCCTCAACCAGCTCACGCCAAGTCGTTTGCTTTGTATTCAGCCCACCTCCAGTCCTCCCAGCCTTGTTAACTTCCCTCTCGAGCTCCTTTCTCAGTGTTGTTTTGTGGTCTGCCTTTAATTTCGTCTTTCTCACCACCGTGTCATCCTTCTTCTATTAGACAAGTCGTTCATCATCTTGGTTAGATGCGTATTTCTTATTTCTCTGTTTAAAATCAGGTAGCCAACCCAAAGCCCATTCCTACCCCAGTCGCCCCTTTACGACATGCATGGCATGGGGCATTGTTACTACTCTATCCTTTCTATGAGGGCCCCTGTAACACACGGGCGGTCCTTTCGATCATATACATAAAAAGACATCTGACAATTATTCAGTACCTATTTTGTGAAGCCACTTCAATACTACATATGTATATTGTATCAGCATCATATATCAATTGTTTTGCAAAAATCTATTTTAGTCATAAGCAGTTGGAAAGACTTTCGACCCCTCAACAGTTCTCCTATATGTTGTTATAATTTTCAACATGTGTTCAATTCCCATCGGACTTCTTATGTTGATTTTGTAATTCTATTTGGGTCTTTGAATTATATTTTGAAACTTCCCAGCCTTTTTCTTTGTTTATGTGTTTTCTTGCATACATTTAATTGTTTAGACGTTTTCTGTTACAAAGAAATGAATTTTCATCATACGCTTTTTTTTTAACTGTTTTTTTTTTTAAATTCATTTTCCTATCTTTTTTATCTTTTCTTTCGTGTATTTTTGATTCCCAATAGCCTTTCTTGTCCATTTTTTTTTAACATTTACAATGAAATTAACAGTCCCCGTGGTGTGTTTGTTAAGCTAACATTATGACCTGCTTGAGAAACTGACCTGCAAATCAGTTAACATTAGTTGGATCGGGGAGTACAAAAATCATGGGTATGGTGGTGGGGGTGGGGGCATTTAGCCCTCTGCAAATTCTCCACACAGGAAAGAAGGCCTGAAGTTCAGACCCCTAAGTATTATTGCCTGTGTGTGTGTAGAAAGGGGTACACTCAAGAATGGGGGGGGGGGGAGCGGCTTAAACTTCTTGAACTATATGACCTGTAGTTAAGATATATTCACTGCATTCCATTTTGTATTTGTGTTTGTCTATGAACTGACGTTGTTGTTCTTCGTCCATTACAAATAATGATAACCAGTTCTTCAATCTACTAAGCAGATTGAGATTTATGGGTATATAAGTGACTGATTCTTCTTCTTCTTCTTCTTCTTTTTCTTCTTCTTCTTCTTCTTCTTCTTCTTCTTCTTCTTCTTCTTCTTCTTCTTCTTCTTCTTCTTCTTCTTCTTCTTCTTCTTCTTCTTCTTCTTCTTCTTCTTCTTCTTCTTCTTTTTCTTCGCATTCACGGGTTGTAAACTCTGTCGGAAAAAGCTGTAGTTGTTCGTCTACTTCTGGACCTTACTCTTGTTCCACACCAAGAGTTTTGCATGCACGCCAGTGCACAGATTTGACTAATTTGTAAACAAACTGTTAGTTGCTCACCTAACGGGCAGACGCACTCCGACCTCGAATGATACAAGACGACATGTTGGTTAGGGGCAGTAGGTCTATTCCCCCCCCCCCCCCTTTCTTTTTTCCCAAGAGGGGAAAGTAAAGTAAAAGTAAGTAAAGTAAAGAACCCTTGTCACGCCTTTAGGCGCATCGTGTTTATGGGAAGAAAGCCCCTATTTTTTTCAGACCATCGGCACTCGGTGGTTAATGTGGTCAGCATTACACCGGCCGTCTCTACTTCCCCAGGACAGCCCATCCTGGTACCCATTTTAGGCTGGTTCGACATGCGACGCCCCATACCACGATAGCAATCCACGCAGCCATCAGTGGGTTTCGATCGTGGTACGTTGGAATTACGAGTCAGACTCGCAACGCCTGAAAGAGGGGAAAGTGATTGACTGATAAGGCCTATCTTGGCACATTAGCCTAATATTCTCGCCATGTATAAGCGGGGATTTTGTGACGCAACATTTGGGGAATTCACTTGATTGTCTTTTGTGGATTGTCCTTGTTGAGCTGCTACTCTGGTCATCTGAATGGCCAGTACTCAACGACGGAGAAAGGACCGCGAGGGTGAACAGTGGCGGGCAGTGAATTCCCATGTATTATTGTGTAATAGTCAAATGCGCTTAATGAGATCTTAAAATTCACCTAGAAGTATTTTAGACAGTATAAAAATAGTCTATTCATTTCATCTGAAACAATTAATATTCAAACTCACATTATCTTGAAGCGTATTTTTGATTCTGTCCCGTAGTGTTCCCTTCATTATATTTAAGATAAGTGCCCCCAATCCTCCATAGAAACGAAGGTCGACATCTCCAATGTTACATCTGCACGATTTCGCATAAACAGATGGACGACCGTTCTTTTCCCCTGATTAAAGATAGATGGGTTATACATGTTATTGTTTGTATATCTGAGTTTAATCATCATGATCACCGCCATCACGATGGTCACCATCATCATCATCATCATCATCATCACCAACATCATCATCATCACCACCACCACCATCATCACCACCATCATCATCATCACCACCATCATCATCACCACCACCACCATCATCACCACCACCATCATCATCACTACCACTATCACCATCACCATCATCACCATCATCACCATCGTCCTCATCATCATCAACACCATCATCACCACTATCACCACCACCATCATCAATATTTCCTAGCCGGATTCCCAAACAGATTAATCCAACAACATCTATCATTTCGTGTGTTGACATCCTTCCAAGCCACAGTTGTAAATTATGCAAAGCATTTTTATAGGTATCTTTTTTCTATTTTCATTTAAATCAACCCAGCTGTTACACCATGTTCTAGTTTTTGTTTACATCTTAAAATGTAAAGTAGGTAAAGCAAAGGAACTTTTCCAACGCCTTTAGGCGTAGTGGGCATATCGGGCTAGAGCTAAATTTTATAGAACAATCGGTGGGTGATGGGGTCAGCATTACGCCGATAGCCTTTTCTTCCCAGGACTTTACCTGGTACACACTCAATGCTGGGTCTACCTGCTAGACAAAGCCAGTTTTCGAGAAATGAAAGCCTGGCTCCCTTTCGACTGACACTAAGGGCCTTCGGATCTGCAAGTAGGCGTCGAGACGTTATTCCAAGGTGGCACCCAAAAAGAGAAGGAAACTAACAAGAATAGAAGTGCTAAAAAAAAAAAAAAAAAAGACCTTGAATCTAGTCATCGCTTAAGACGTTATCTATCTCATGTTTCTTTAGGATAGAGTCCTGTGAAACACCACTCCCCCTCTCTCTCTCTCTCTCTCTCTCTCTCTCTCTCTCTCTCTCACTCTCTCTCTCTCTGCAACGTTCATCTTATGCTTTTTTTTCTGTTATTCTCGTTTCCTTATTTAATTTGTTTCTCATTTCATTGCAAGTTTGATGATTCTCTACCCGTTTCCTTTTATAATATTCCAATTATGTTGTAATTTTGTGTGTCTTGCAACTGATTACACAAGTTGTGTTCCAGACAGTTGTCGTTTTTTCGTTATTTGTCTTGAATTTATCACATTAAATGCTAATCATTGTCATGTAGTATTTCCTTTTAATTGCCTTTAACTTAGGGTCTTCCAGGCGAAGTTGCCAAGCCGTCTGCCTCAACTTAGGGTCTCCCTGGGGAAGCTGTTAAGCCGTCTGCCTCAAGTTCTAAAGGTCGTGGATTAGTTTTACGGCGGCGCCGTTCACGAGTGCAATTTTTACAGGAAACATCGCCAGAGCTATGGAGGTTGTGCTATGTGCAAGGTTCTCAGCAGACAGCTAATTGTTTTGCGGAGAGAGACTAAGCAATACGGGATAAAACACAGCATTTTACCTATACCTTTGACTTTTGTGGTTCTCCAACTTTTACTAGCATATGGTTAAAGTAAAATTTACAATTCTCTTCTTCTCTGGCCCTGCTGCTTGTACCGCACAGCGTCACAGAGAGGAGTTAGATGTAGTTTCCTGTCTTTTGTTGAACAGTTTATCTCGTGAAGCGTTAAAGAGAGTAGTTAGATGTAGTTTTCTGTCTTTTGTTGAACAGTTTATCTCGTGAAGCGTTAAAGAGAGGAGTTAGATGTAGTTTCCTGTCTTTTGTTGAACAGTTTATCTCGTGAAGCGTTAAAGAGAGTAGTTAGATGTAGTTTTCTGTCTTTTGTTGAACAGTTTATCTCGTGAAGCGTTAAAGAGAGGAGTTAGATGTAGTTTCCTGTCTTTTGTTCAACAGTTTATACTAGGGCTGTACTGAATATTCGCTTCGGGACCGAATAGTGGACCTAATAACCATTCGGCAGAATAGTTGCGGTCGGGCCGAATACGAACAGTGGTTACCTCACACCCGTTTCTGGACTGGTGGAAAATAAACGTCAAGATTTCCAACCCTGGTTCAAAATGTCAAACGTTATCTTTGTGCACCACCTACGAGCGTACCAAGTGAACGTCTGTTTAGTACCGCTTGAAATACCTTCAGTGAGACAAGAAGCTGCCAGAATACTGACAACATGGAACGATTTTTTTTTTAAAGCTAATGCCGCTTTCATGCATTAAGTAAGCTATCAGTGACAATTTACAAGTTTAGTTACTTCTTATAAAACCAAGAATACGTTCATTTCCAGGTATTAGTTACCACACACAGACTGACTGACTGACTGAAGGATGCAAAATATGAAATGTTTTTATATGATTTCTATTCTATACTACATTTTGTGAAGTAAAATTTCAGCGTACATTTGACATTATGGATGTTTTTTTTTTTTTAAATATATTTTATTCACTATTTGAAAGTGGAAGAATGGGCCTCAGTTTGAATAGTGGGTAGACAGAAGTAATAGTGGTATCAAAGAAAATTATTCCTAAATACGTTATAAAAGTCAATGGTGTTATTTTGGAACAAGCACAGCAATTTAAGCATCTAGGCACATAGATAACATCAGATGGAAGATGCATTACTGAAATAAGGAACAGAATAGGACATGCATTTTATGAAACGAAGAACATCTTATGCAATATATCTTAGTCATTGAAGGTTAGAAAAATAATTCTTGCTTGCTACATACATCCAGTTTAAACATATGACTGTGAATCCTGGACAATCGGTAGGCAGGCCAAACAATTTCTCGAGGCCTTAGAGATGTGGTTTTACAGAACAATGCTTAAAATACCTTGGATTAAAAAAAAAAAAAAATAACTAAGAGGGTTTGAAAGAGTCGGGAGCCCGAAGACAACTACTCACATACATCAGAAGGAGACAGTCATCATTTTTCGGCCATGTTATGACAAGAGGGAAAATAGAACATGTATTGACCACAGAAAATATATTTCGATGGAGGGTTAGAGGAAGACAACGAGAGAAGATTCTGGACAGTCTTGTTGCATGACATGGAGGTGTGTAAGCACACAAACTAATACATGCTGCAGGAGATCGCAGATTGTGGCCTGGCAAAATCGCCCATGCCAGTCAGCAAAGCAGCTGATGATGATGATACACTACTCGTATTCGTATTCGGCCGAATAGTTGGTCCAGCTATTCGTATTCGGCCGAATAGTGAAAATCACTATTCGGTACAGCCCTAGTTTATACCGTGAAGCGTTATAGAGAGGCATTAGATGCAGTTTCCTGTCTTTTATTCACTAGCTTATGCCTTAAAGCGGTACAGAGAGGAGTTAGATGAAGTTTCCTGTCTTGTGTCCAACAGTTTATGCCGTGAAGTGTCATGGAAAGGAGTTAGATGTACTTTCCTGTCTGTTGTTGGTTGTTTACCGAGTGGTAATGTCAAATTGTTTTTCTGTAGTGTACTCTGTCCACCTTCCTCAGAAAGATTAAAATTGAAAGAAACATAATTTGGTTTCAAAATGATATAATTTAGAGTTTCATATTTGATTGCTATAATATTCTAACACTTTCAGTGAGATAAAATATTACAGTGTAGAAGAAAAACGAAGAGGGAAAAGTGGTGGAACAGGAGGAGGAGGAGAAAACCAGCAGCAATGCCCTCAAACACAACAACCACTACGGACACACACACACACACACACACACACACATACACACACACACACACACATACACACACACACACACACACACACACACACACACACACACACAAACTAACCCCAAATAATAGCATCGAGCAAGAAACACTAAGAAAACGATCACGCATAGTGCAAGGCTGATAAGTCTGTTATCAGATTTCACACGCTACATGTTTTCTATGTTCTTCATAAGCATCTTTCTTTCTATCGCGTTATTCTTCATACCGTCTCTTTCCCAACAAAGAATGGTCAGTCTAGCTGACCTGCGTACTTACCCAGTCCAGCAACTAGGGTCACAGACACTCCAGATACGGACATGTCAACGCTTCCACCGGCTGAGAATCTGAATCTGTGAAAAATACAGCATTAATTTCATCAATCCTATTGCTATTATCATCCTCATCATCATCACCAACATCATCATTATCATCTAGCAGTAGATACGTCGCTCTATTCATGGTACGCTGAAAACCCACTCGATCTCCTGCCAACTGTCGATACACACGAACTTTTATAGTTACAAGAAAGATACTGTTTTTGAGCATAAATATAACCAATTAAAAACAGATGTATAGAAACACATTAAAATGTAAAAGACTGGAGTACTCCACTGGCGCACTGGGAATACAGTGCTAGAGTCCGTTCCAGAAGTACAGTACTAAGTCTTAAAATCTGTTTACTCAGTAGTCGTTCGAAGTAAGTTGTAACCTCTAGTTTTCAGTTTGCCTTATTTGTAGTATATGAACAAGCAAACACATATTCAAAGCAAACTGTCAACATGTTTACAGAGAACTGAGTAACAGAATGTTTTGAAAACAGATCGCTCGCGTTTCAAGAGCGAATCACTCTCAGATGGTCTTTGCAGCATTAGTCTACAATGACTTGCGGATCTTTCATTTCATGTGACCAAAATAGACACTAATAATCGCTGCACATTTGAACTCTTTCCAAACAATTTCCAGGCGTGCATCAATTATGTATGTTCTACTTTTTATGGGTACATAAATGATTAGTGAAACAAAGATTACAGAAATTCGCCGCTTCAAGAAAACAGCAGCATCTGTGCAATTGTGAATTATAAGGACATGGGAAATCAGGGCACATGTAAAAATTCATGTTAATTCGGACATGAATTTTCGAGAAATTTGTTAAATCGTGATGGCACGAGTTTTGAAACAATGTAAAGGGTTATGTTATGTTATCACAATCGACGTCTTTGCACACTGGGCATCCCAATGAGTGCTTAGTCCTCCGATGCAGCAGCCACTTCAATGTACCTCTACTTATTTCCCCATGAGGAGTTGGTTATAGTATCTCCAGTCTTTACCTCTCAGACTGTAGAGTCGTGCTTCACCAAGCTTAACTTCTCGGTCACTAAGTCGTGTTAGCGTCAGAGATTCGCCATTATCATCCAACCTAATCCGTACGGCGTTGATAATATAAGCTCTGCCCATGCTTTTTTCCCATTTGCATTGGTGCATTACTTGCCAGCTGGTCAGCTATTTTATTACCATATACTCCGGCGTGCCCAGGTGTCTATATCCAGATGATAGAGGTTAACTGCGACTTCCAAATGCTTTCTAACCATTCGGAACGGAGACTACCTATAGCGAATTTTCTGAAGTATTTTTTAGTCTGAAACAGTTACCGCATGTGTGGCCGCTTGTTCTGCTACCCACGCGAGTGCTCTGGTAGCAGAATCTATTTCATGATAATGCTTGACGAAGTCGTCTGGCCAGCGCCGCTATCCTCTTTTAATATTTTCTATATTTTTAATAGAGTAACGCGCACTCGAATGCGGAATGTGGTCAACATCACGCTAAAGTACATGGACCATGCAGCACTGGGGCGACTTACTCTGAGAACACAACGAAGGCAGCGTTACCATGGAACTGAGGTCACAGTTCTGTATTGGACGTGAGAAATCCTGTCAGAGAATTCATGAAGTCTTCCTGGATGTCTTGTGACCATGTCAGTGGTTGTCAGAATTGGCAGGATTGGCTAATAATTAGTCGACTGCTTCGTAGTATTGTGGTATTGGATTCTAGCTACTGATTAATAGAAAGGAAGGAGATTCTAGAAGCTATTTGATAGTTTGGAATTGAGTACAGCAGGTTCTGCAAGAGGTTGTAGAATGCTAGCTCTCAATAGCTACCATACGCAAAACTCGATCGACAAGTTATAACGAATAAAAGGCGTTGTCTCCGAGTTTTATAGTATCGTTGGTGGAAAGATGTGTCCAGTTGCGTTGTATCCTCGTCGCATTTGGAGTATTCTGAAACAGTTTGATTACCCATGTGTTTACATTTTGTGTGTCTAGTTATCTCGACCGTTATAATTCTTTGAGGAGATTGAACACGACTGTTAGTTGTTAATTTATTGTTTTTCTATTCCATCGTTAGTTTATTGAGTGTAGATGTTGTACCATGGATTGGTTTGTGTAGATGTAGTACCGTGGATTGGTTTGTGTAGATGTTGAACCATGGATTGATTTGTGTAGATGTTGTACCATGGATTGGTTTGTGTAGATGTTGTATCATGGATTGGTTTGTGTAGATGTTGTACCAAGGATTGGTTTGTGTAGATGTTACAGTAGTTTACTGTACTGATACTATATAACTCTTTTAGAGCTTTACTGACTATTACCTGATCACACCTGAGGTGTACACTCATAACTACACTTCCCACATAGGAGAACCTTTCATCTTCTCATCCACTCTTTAACTATTATTCTTTTCGTCTGTTCCTCTTTTCTCTCTTTACTTTTATCTAACTTTTTGCTCTATCCCTGTAAATGTAAACACCAAACGGTTTCATTTATGTTGAATGTTGAATGAGGAATTGACATCACAGCACTCGCGACACTCCCATATGCGCTTCCTTCCTATCTTCAGCAGCAAGCGAAGAGTTGCAATTCCGATGGCACGAGTAACTGTCTGATTGTATATCCGTCTCACCCTTCCCGTGAGTGTTAAGCATCGCCTTGATCTCCTGGTAACTCCCCGCATCGCCATTCTCCGCAGACCCTGATGATCTGTTTGTGCCTTCACCCATTTACATTAATGTAGACGTTAAACAAGCAACAAGAACATGGAAATGTGTCTCTGAAGATGTGGGTATATCGAAAACAGAAAGAATTTCATGGGAATAATATACATTAAAATATATATATATATATATATATATATATATGTCGGCTCTGTGGCTAAGTCGTTGCGAACGCTTCGCTTCGTAATGCCGGGATGCCAGGTTCGATCCCAGCTGCGGGCAATACGCCTTGCGATGGTTTCGACAGTGGTATCAAGAAAGCCGACCGTCCAGTAAGTAATGGCAAACTACTGGATGTAAATTGCCTAGAGAAACCACACAACAGCCAGGGGCTGTTAGAGTTGGTTCTGCAACGTCCTGAAAAGGATACGCAACTAACTTTATATATATATATACACACATATATAAATATTGGAAAGGCTGAGATACACACAAAAAGCACCTAAATTTAAAAGAGAGAGAGAGAGAAAATGCTTAGAATATATTTGAAATTCCTAGAATAACAGCAAATATAAGATTGCTCCTCCCCCCCCCCCCCCCCCCCCACCCCCCACCCCCACTTTTTCCGTTTTTTTTTTCTCTATCCAACGAAACCAACTTACATGAACTGGTAACTACCGCTCCAGTCTGCATGCACACTTAAGCCGAAGTTGTCGACGCGCAGAGTGACTCCGCCTGCCCCGGGATTCAGCCAAATATTCGTGTTTGGACCATACATACCAGTTATTTGAATGCTGTAGATACCAAACAACATCAGTTAGACACAGGACAATAGGAATTCACCATTTGCATTATCAATCACATTTAAAAGTGTAGGTTTCCGTGCATTTCCTAGTTCTGAATACGCAAAGAGTAAAAACCAGTCCATCTCGGCGTGTTCGCTATACAGACGGAGATGCTGAAATTCAGTATTGTTGGCTGTTATTGCAACCTTTCGGTCTTCCCAGACGATAGTGTCATATTGCGCTATGGGAAGGCATGGGACTCACAGTCCATGGCGATGGCGAGTGTGACTAGCAAGATCCATCCGCCTTATGAAATCTTACAGAATTAAAGTTTGGCATTTCAGAAACGTTGCTGTCATCATTTATGTTTAGTGTATTTGTTCTCAGACGCTCAGCTCTCATTCTTTCTGCAGTCATTTCTTCCGTCTTTGTCATTCCATTCCTAGTTTTCCCTCACTATGCAACACGGTGCATGGCATTTTGTTCTAACGAATCCTAGACTCACTTGCACACGTCTTTGTACTGTAGTAGAGGCCGAGACTGTGCAGAAACCCGGAAAATGCCAATTGTGTGGAATGGTTTAAAGAAGTCCCAAGAGTTTCAGCTACCACAAAATCAATGAAAACACAAAGGAGGTTGTGAACTATGAAAAGTAGAGCGAAAAAAGCACACAGTTGCGTCATGTGCCACTCATCATTTAGCCGGTCATTTGTAGAACGTCGCTCTCATCACAGTCTACAGGAAAAAAACTCGGTCTCTCGCTAGCCCATCACCTCATGCCCTTTTCTATACATGTGCAAGAACATGTAAACGAGAATTAAGTGTGGATCCGGCAAGAGAGAGAGACGGGAGAGAGAAAGAGAACGAGAGAGAGAGAGAGAGATAAGAGAAAGAGAACGGGTAAATCAGTGTGAGACGGGAACATCTACACCTTAGGACATTTGCTGCGGGAGACGAAGCACCTATGAGTATGCCAGGTGTGCTATGATTTCGATTCTCAAATCAGTAATTAGTAAAAACAGGATTTCACTTATGTTCTATGGCCATCTTGGTGCTGGTCGTGCTACTGCTTCCTGGTACCACACCCTCTGTTATATTTTCCCTTTTCCCGTAGCGCTTGAATAAGCAAAAATATTTTAGTTTCTGAGACACGTTCTTCTTCTTCTTCTTCAGCATTTCGATCCCTCGAGGTTCATTGCTGCAGATATCACCTGCCTCCATTCATCTCTCAGGTTATTCTCCTCTTCCCAGTTGGTTACACCAAGTGTTTGCGGATATGTCTGGATATTATCTCTTCATCGACTTCTTTGTCTGCCTCGTGGTCTACGACCATTCATCTTCTTGGTGTATACAGTTTTAACTTCTATGTCATATGACATTCTTTCAATATGCCCCAGCCATTTCAGTCTACTACAAGTAAATGCAGTCTTATTTCATGATATTACCTGCTGATTTCATTGACTTTGTGAAGGAGAAACGCCGTGGCGCATGGCTAGGTAGGGCCCACATTTCTAGGGTTCGAATCCGTATAGGGGTGTAAAATTAAGTAAAGGACCCTTTTCCACGCATTTAGGTGTATTGGACATATAGGGCTAGATCTATATTTTATTCACTGATCGGCACTTGATAGATGATGTGGTAAATATCACTCCGGCTTCCTTCACTTCCCACGACTGCACCTGGTACTCACTCAAGGCTGGGTCGATCTGGGAGCCAAGGTAATTTTTTTTAAAAGGCCGGCTCCGTCAGAACCCGAACCCAGACCTTTCATTCCGCAGACGAGCATCTAGCCGCTACACCACCGCACCGTATCGGGCTTTGACTCTCAGACAGCGCTAGTTAATTGGATACCAGTAAAAAAAATCAGAAAGTAAGGATGACTGGAATCATATTGAGCACATCACTCACTGAGTGCTCATTGATGTATACAAATATGGGTCTAAAACAAATGACGATACAACATTAGCGTGACAAGAATCCTTTATTTTACTGTAATCTTACCTTACTTCAGTTTACTTTGCTTTGTTTTTTTTTTTCCTTTCAGTTTACTTTAGGTTACTCACGTTACTTCACTTTGATTTACTTCAGATCACTTCACGTCCCTTTTAATTTAATTCACTTCAATACACTTCACCTGCCTTTAGTTCATTTTACTTACGCATGCACACTCCAAGTGGCCGGACCTTCACTTCCGGATTGGCCGGGGATGCTGACTGTGCGTAGTTTCCTTTTGAGTTCAGTCCCAGCCACTTGGTTGGCTAGAAACAAACATAAGGAAATGGATTATTTAACCCAGAGTTCTTCAACATGGAGGCCAATTGGTTTTAAAAAGAGGGTGGGTGTAAAGTCATTTTAAAAGTGAATGCATTTGTACGTGTAATAATCCGTTACACTTTGATCTGGTTTCAGTTTAATTTTAAATACAATACTGAAAAAAAAAAAAAAAACTTTTAAACCAAACGACGAGAACATTTTTGGTTTTGTTTCTAAGAGCAGTTTGTACATCTATTGTTAGAAATCGAATTAATGTGATAAAACACGCACTTAATTACAGATTACGAAAAAGTTTCGGTCCAAAACGAAGCTTCATACTTTCTGTTTTCTTTTGTTGCGGATTCTCTTTTGTTAAAGTGAGGAGGCTAAACGTTATTGAAGGAAATGTGAGGGAGATGGAATAGACATGTTAGCAGAATGCTTGGAAACATGTTGACAAGGATAGCTCTTCGTCAGACGGCAGACGGAGAGAGAATAGAGACGATCTAAGGAAACTGTACCACCCAATCTAGAGTGGTGTGCGGCAATCATATGTAATGCATCTGGATCTGTTTTTTTTTTTTTTTTTTTTCGCTTTATAAAGTGAAAATAGTAGGCGTCATCTGAGAAACACGAAGAGAATAAACGTAGCAGGATGTAACATCAATAACATAAGAAGTTCAGATGAGACCATGTTAATTGCAGACAGCAAAACAGATCTCTAGTGTCTAATGGATGCAGTAATAGTATCAAAGCAAGACGGATATATAACCAGATTATGACCGGTACCATCAGTATTGGAACCATACGCTGGCCGCTGAAGATGAGGACGAAACATGCATGGGAAGCCCCGAGTGCTGTAATGTCAATTACAGACTCAACTCAACTCAGTAATAGTTGACAGTGAGAAACTATGCTTTGTGATAAACTGCAAGAAAACTTAAATTACAGGCACTACCAAGAAGAAAGAAATACCAAAGTGGGAAATACACGCAAACGGCAAATTATCAAGACAAAATTATAGATGCAAATATCTTGGAACAGTCATAACATCTGATGGAAAAGGCCATGCAGAAATTAGAATGGCTATGGGCTTCAGTAAAATGCAAAAGATTTTTACCACAAAGAAAACGTTAACTGTAATAAGGAAAAAAAGAGTTATTTAATGTGCGATGTAGAACCTATGTTTTTATATACATGTAATAAATAGACAATAAGCAGACAAGCTGAAATACTTTTTCTAACGGCCGAAATGTGGTTTTTGAGAAGAATGACCACAATGTCATGGAAGGATAGAAAAACAAACAAAGCAGTCTTCATCGACTTATGTTGAGTTTAGTTGAGTAAAGAATTGACATCACATCACTCAAGGCATTCCCATGCAAGCTCCGTCCTCATCTTCAGCAGCCAGCGCAGAGTTCCAATACTGATAGTACCGGTTACAATCTGGTTATATGTCCGTCTTGCCTTTCCTCTAAGTGTAGTCAGCAGACCAGACCCTCAGGTTACACCCAGGTGCCTCATTCTCTCCAAGCCATAATCATCTTCTTTCTCTACTAATTCCATTTCTTGTTCCCAAACCGCATTGACCACATGTGCCTTGTCATGTATCAGTTCAACACCCAGTTGTGTAGATTTAGTACTTAATTGATTAGAACAATTAGACGTTGACAGTCACTGTTTGTTTGTTTGTGTGGACATGTAATAAAATGGAATGTGCACAAGAACTTAGTAACAACTAGCAAGATTGATGGGAGGAGAGCAAGAGGGAGGCAAAGAGATAAACACCTGGCTAGCTTGGCCAGATGGATGTGGTGAGGAGCCCCTCCCCCCTTCCCCCCCCCCCCCCCAATGAACTGACCCGTGGTTCCGGAATCACATAGAAAGGTAACAGATAACAGCCTTTGCCTACTGACACGGCACATGATAGCGATAATAAAAACTCTGAGAAGAACAACAGGAAAGGTAATAATGTTTTTAAAATGACAATCAGAAAAAAAAAAGCTTAGTTATGAAGGGGATCACTGTGGTATTATACTAGTCAACATGGAGATGAGATGTTTTAGAAGGGCTGCAGGAATTACAGCAAGAGTTAAAATCAGAAATGACGTCATTAAAGAAAAAGTAGGTACATAACCAGTTTTTAACGATATGCAAAAGCAGCAAAACAACCGGCATACCCTACAATGCATACACCAAAAGAGGAGACGGCGGTAGAGCACACGGCAGATCAAGAACAAGATGAAAAGATAACATCAGAGAAGCTCTGAAGTGACTATTGACAAGGCGGTTGACTATTGACAAGGCGGTCAGAGGAACAAGAAGCAGAACTTTATATCTCTCTCGACACCCGAAGCTGTAAAAGAGTACGTGAAGAAAAAGAGATCACTGAGGATATAATACCTTTGATTAATCAACACCAAACGGGTGTGATCTGTCGTTTTACGATACTAAAGCGATTGCGAAGATCAGAGCACCTATCGATTTGTCCACGACCCAAAGATGACAGAGTCAGTAAATATTTTGATGATGATAATAACAAATTTGTGATGTTATTTTAATCAAAATAATCCTACCATATTGTAACCCTTTGTAAGTCACCGCAAGCTTGCCACCTGGCTTCGCGGCAAAAGCAAAACTCAAGGCTGTCAGGAGTAATAACATAGACATCCTTGCAGCCATCTTTGTTTCTGTCTGAAGAGCCGGCTCCTCTCGTTGACCAGTGTTTTTGATGTGGCTGTCAAAAAAAAAAAAAAAAAACACTTCTGCAACATTAGACCGTTTACAGTTCTGGTTAGTATTGTCAGTGCTGAGAAGTTGTACCCAAGAATCTGAAATCTTCGACAATTCTAGCATTTAAGTGTCGGAAAACGAGTAACAGGTGTCACCAGGCTAGACAATATATAACAGATTTTGCCAGAAATGAAATATACATTTTACAGGCAATGACAATGACTAAATATATTTTAGACAACATTAAGAAATTGTATATCTTGATTAAAACCATTCTCAAAAATGATAGGTGTCGTCATGTAATCGAATTTGCACTCAGGCGAGATGTTTCTTGGATTTTACTTAGGCTATCAGATCACAGCCTAAAATGGGTATTTGGTAATAACCAAGGAAGTAAAGGGATTTCGTGCGATGTTGACCATCTCCCCGCCGAGAGCCAGTCATGCTATGAAACTTTGTCTAGAACTTGTCTATTTATATATATATATATTTATATACATGTCCTTCCCGCTAACTAGACGTCAACATTTACGACTGCCTATCCCACAGCCATTCAGCCGCTCAGCACGTTGATCCCCTTTAGGCTTGCTTTTTAAAATCCAAGTTGTCTATACATGTATAGTCAACACACACACACACACACACACACACACACACACACACACAAACACACCCTAACACGCACACACACACCTATATATATATATATATATATATATATATATATATATATATATATATACAGTGGAACCTCGCTTAACGAGCATAATTCGTTCCAGAATCATACTCGTTAAGCGAAACACTCGTTATGCGAAACAATTTTTCTCATATAAATTAATGTAAAATATGATAATGCGTTCCATGTCGAAAAACAATACTCACAAAATGCTATGTATAACGTTTATTCAAAGAAAATTGTATGCATATTGTTAAGGAGAGTGAATCATCTTCATCTTTTCTTCAAACGCGGAACGAACCAACCTGGAATGTGAATTCGATTTGCAGAAAAAAAAGTCGAAATAATTATGATACATAGATAATAATGTTTTTTTTTTTTACTAGAAAGATGTCAAGAGACATTTGTTTTTGCCGACGATTTAAAATTTGGCGAAAATGCGACACAGCATTGTCATTAAATAAATTTGCAACGCGCATAGCCCCTTCCTTATTAGGGTGATGCTTCTCAATGTAAGTTGCAACAGTTTGCCATGCTTTCGCCAGAAGATTGTTGCTTTTCTGTTACCTCCTCCTCCTCAGACAAACTTTCCCCCCAAAACTTCTTGCTGTTAAACACAAAGCAACTCCATAAGCTCTTTGGTGGTCAGCACTTGGCTGTGCTCTTCGACAAGCTCTTCGATATCACTGTTATCCACCTGCAATCCCATGATAGTGGCCAAAGACACAATCTTGTTGACTACAAGTTCCACAGGTACTGTCTCGAACCCCTAAAAGTCACAAATCGACAAAGCTCTCCGACCAAAGCTTCTTCTAAGCAGAAGTTAGGGTTCTCTTGATAACCCCTTTCTCATTCCTTGTCGATCATCTTGAGGCAGGCAATGATGTGGAAGTGATTTTTCCAAAACTCTTTGAGAGTGAGATTGGTCCCTTCAGTCACCTGAAAACAATGCTCGAAGAGTGCTAAAGTGTAAAGCTTCTTAAAGCTTGAAATAACTTGCTGGTCAATGGGCTGGAGTAACGGAGAGGTGTTGGGAGGCAGAAACTGGATTCTTCAGGAAGGTAATCTTGTAGACCTGGAAGATTCATGTACATTTTTCACAATATAACACAAGTTTGAGAAAATGTGTGATCACAAGCGACACTACGATGCTACTGGAACAAGTGCTAAAAACTGATGTAACATGCGCACAATTGGGGACTTTCCCTCACCTCGCCACTCGTTATGCGAAACGTAGCTCGTTAAGCAAGTCATTTTTTTTACAATTTGTTTTGCTCGTTATGCGAGGTGCTCGTTAAGCGAGGTTCTACTGTATATATATATATATATATATATATATATATATATATATATATATATATATATATATATACATATATATATATATAGCCAATATTTATATATTGATATTTATAGTCAAAAAGACTCCCTGAAATGTGAGTATACAGAAAAAAAGATCTTATTTCAAACAAATTAACACAATAAAATACATAGTTGGAAGAAAGCAGGGTTAATCCAACAAACCAACAAATGTAATTCAAGAAGACACAAACAATTCTCATTAAAGCATATACATAAGAAAACTCCTGCACAAGAGATGCACATTGATACAAGGAGGAAAGTAAAATCAAGAAATGGACAAACAACATCCATAGAGAGGATGCACTCGGGCAGCGAGACAGACAATGCTGAAGATGAAGTTAATTACAGTTAAAAAATACGCATAGTCACTAGACTTTTGCTGGTAGGTGATAAGTTAATCGCAGGTCCTGCTTCTTGACAAATGGTAGGAGACTGGCTTTCAAATCCGCTGTGACTCGCTGCAGCCTTCGACCGGTGTTCGAAACCTCTGGGTTCACACCGTCTTTAGAAAATGGGTACCAGAGTTAACATTCTGGGGTAAATGGAGGATCGTCGCTGTAGCTATAGATTTCGTGCGGACGGCGATACAGGCGGACAGTTTCTTATCAGCTGTCCGTACTGGTGGCAGAGCACTTATGATTTATAACCGTGTGCAAGGATCTTGGTTCACATCTCATGATATAAGTTTTTTTTTTTCCCAAACGGGTCGCCCTATTCTTGATCCGTTCCTGTGCAAAAAAACAGTTTTGTATTTCATCCCCATCCTTGAGTACCTTGCAAACTGGCATGGGCGATCTGCAGCAGCACAATTATGTTTTGAAAGGGACTGGGTTTAATGGAGAAAAACAGCTCGGTGTTTCCCCTTGCCTTTTGGGACGGGTCTTGTTTATTGTTTGACTCCAATATCCATTGTTCTAAAAATCAGTGGTCTCTGAGCTGGGGGCAAAAAGGTGGGCTGGGGAGTGCACGGATTCAAAAGGTGGGGGGGGGGGGGGGGGGGGGAGGGCGTTTTGAGAAGTGTGGAAATTGCGTGCATATAAAAGTAAATTATACACAAACATTTTTTGCAGTTTAATTGTAAAATAAGTATTGTTTATTTTTTAAAAAGAAAAAGAAAGGCTGTGCTAACATGATGTGGAGCAGATCTCAAGTTTTTTACTAGTCCAGGTATGCGACCAAAAAAATAGCAGCCACCATGGAAATATTTCGACACTAAATTTTCCAGTTGTTGGTGATTTATTTTTTTTTATATTTTTAACCCATTAACCTGCTATAGACTTTTATACCCGTAACACTGCATAAAGACTAAACAATGCGTGTTCAGTTTTCTAGTGTGCCCTCACTGATAAGTACCGTAATTGCTCGTGGGTGAAATGGCATACAGTTTACCTAAAA
>CAJHNH020000259.1:526333-638693 GCA_905116865.2 Candidula unifasciata | reverse complement strand
TCAGCTGCAGACGTCAAGAGAAAGTTCTGATTTGTCTTCAACCTTCGGACTGGGGTCTTGAGTTTTGTTCTAGAACTTTAGTTGTGCCTGCTCATTCGTTTTACATACGTGTCTTATTTGTATGCAGACAGTTGGTCACTCGTCTCTCATGCAAACGCAATCTGACTTTGAAGGAAGCATCCCTAATTAGTCAACCTTTGCGACATACTTGTTAAAGAGCAATCAGTAAAGGCTACCCTGGCCGATTGACTGAATGGCTGGTTGTTTGGTGTGCTGGTTGACTGATTGACTATCTGGTTGATTGACAGTCTAGTTGATTGATTGGTTGATTGTTAAGTTGACTGGCTGGTTAATTGCCTGACAGGTCGATTTACTGACTGGGTGACTAGCTCTTGTTTTGATGGTATTGGGCTTGCGAATCTTTCGAAGCACTGAATTGTAACTCTTAGATCCGACTGTTACCTTCAGGTTATCTGGGCACTTAATTTGGCGTTCATCGATGAGTGATGTTACTGTAGAAATAGAAAGAAAAAAAAAAGAAAGTACAAGTCAGAAAGTAAGGCATTGAATTTGCAAACGAAACAAAGGTAGATAACAATGCTAACGAAATAATGAGGCTTTTTCATTGGACTTTAAACTCCCCCTGGTCATTGGATAGGGAGATCAGACGCCCCTGTACATTGTTGTGCACTTAAAAAAAAATCCCTTGACAGTTGGAAATTGAAAATAGTAGCCTAACGGCGCTCCCCGGGCAACATTTAATTAGAGTTAAAAATCTAACCAAATTATTTCAGGATTTTCGTCAGTGCTACAGACCCTGAGGAAAGTGCTGAGCTTCTTCTTACCCAGACTTGAGTTAAAAGAAAAATAGAGCACTTATGGGTTACTTACTACCCGTGTGCCATGATGTTGATTCATTGTTTAAACGTCTAACTTCAGTCAGATTGTATTTGTTTATTTATTTCCCAGATTGTCATCAACGTGCTGCCCTTCATCCACTCTTGCCTCAACCCAATCATTTACGGCTTCATGTCCAAAAACTTCCGGTCTCGCATGAAATGCGCCTGCAGATCATACGTCTGCCCGAAGTCTCGCCACATCGCCCAGATGGACAAACGACATACAGCGGGGTCAGACCACGAGCTGGACACACGGTCCACGAACGGGACGGTCCACACCAAAATCAGTCTCCGCCATGGAAGTAGTAGTCAGTCGGACACCTGACGCCAAGCGAGCTGTTCCAGCTGGTTTTGCTGCTGTTGTTGCTGCTGTTTCGTGTTCGGGCTCACAAAGGAGTCCAAGAGAGCTGGTGCCGCCACTGTTGTGCCTAAAGTGCGAATAGAATTGACAAGGATTCGGAGAAATATGAAAGAAGATTGCAGTTTAAAAAATAGAGAGGGCATAAGACAAATAAGTCATTATGAGTGTGACCATGACCCCGATTGGAAGGGGGACTGGGAATGTTAACAAATGCCATTATTACTCCTATTTTAAAAAAGTGGGCGTGATGTGTGGGGACGCAGCTTTGATGTAAACAAAACAAAACACACCAAAAAAAAACATTGTAAGATGTCATTTATATAAACAAAATCACAATCTACGACGGATATTACCGAAGCAATTTAGCTGTGAGTAGCAAGAAACGATAAAGACGGAAATGTCACTAAAATAACCACATTGAGGGGCTATATTGCAATGTTAACATAACTTACTTGTGTACTGGCGTGAAGTGTGGGGAAGGCAAGTGTGTTCGGTTTTGTCACCGACTGATTATATTGTCCTGCTCCGTGGTTTAGAGGTTAGCTAATACAATTGACAATGTCATGATCCTCGAATAAGCGTGTTCGATCCCCAAGGTAAACGTGTTGTTTTTCGACAGGGCTACAAGAGTCGAGCAGTGGAAGATATTGTGGCCTCTCACTATGTAATATTACAAAAAAATTAATAGTGGTAGCCTGTAGCAAATCGTCACGGTGGAGACAGCACAAAAAATATTAGTTATTTTCAGTCTTTAAAAAAAAACAAGTCACCCCTATTTTCCGTATGCCAAAATTTCAAAGGCAGTCAGCTTGGTTAAATCCCAGTGATATTCCATAAGCATTAACCATAATATTACATTGATAATCAGAATGCTACTAACACCATTGGTATTGGAACTCTGCGCTGGCTGCTGAAGATAGGGATGGAGCGCTTATTGGAATGCCTCGAGCTTTGTGATGTCGGTTTTTGAATCAGCTCAGCCCAACTAATTACATTTATAAATACAGAATGTTTATTGCTGGGATGAAAGGCTTTGATTTTGTAGGCAAGTTATGACGGAGACAAATTAGACAACATCACAAGACACAAGAGGAATGGTATCAAAGGATACTATATTTTTACGTCAGGTGAAAAAAAAATTAATTACCTTTCTAACTTTCCAGGATTGGGGTCGCAAAGATGACACATATAGTGACTTCAAGAGCCAATACTCGGATGAGAATCTAAAACAAGCAAATACTGGAAACTTCGGTCAACAGTATAATAATTAAATGAGGACTCCACGTGTGTACATTCCAGGGCCCTGTAATAGAGAATAGACCCACTGCCCATCAAAAAGCATGTCGTAAGAGTAGACTAATTGGGAGCTTCCTTCATAGTCGAAGTTTATCTGCCTGAGAGGCTAGGAACCAACCGTCTGCATACAAATTAGTGAGATCTGTCAAACTGATGCACACGCAACACAAGTTCTGGAACAGGAATGCAGTCCAGAAGTGGACGAACAACCAGAACTTTCCTACAGAGTTTACACCTGGTGATTGCGAAAAGACGAAGAAGAAATGAGGACACCCGACTGTTACGAAGTAACTTGTAGTTAAAAAAAACACGTCAGAAAGACAAACTAATGTTAGAATATAGCGAACTAAATAAAATGACCAAGAAAAGTGCCAGAGCTGTCAAGAGAAGATTTATAGAAAATCTTGCAGAAACAGCAGAAAATGCTGCTAAAGCACATGATCTACAAACCCTACACAAAATTACCCAGCAAATTTGCGGAAACAGAAACAATTATCACAGCATACCCATCAGAGATAACCAAGGCAGACTGCTCACCACAGAACAAAAACAAGACATGCAGTGGACTAAACACTTCTCCGACCTCTTGAACAGACCTGATCCTGAAAATCACCCAGATATTCAACCAGCCTCTCAGGACATTGACATTATTACCGAACCACCAAGCAAACAAGAAATCCTTAAAGCTATCCACACTTTAAAAAAGCAACAAAGCACCAGGCAGAACTTCTTAAAGAAGATCCCAACACAACTGCTAACATTCTAGAACCATTGTTCAAGGATATTTGGGAAAAAGAAGTGTTGCCTGATGACTGGACTAACGGAACAATAGTCAAAATCCCCAAAAAAGGAGACCTAACAGACTGCAATAATTGGAGGGGAATTACTCTACTCTCAGTACCAAGCAAAATATTTTGTAAAATCATCATAATGCGGCTTGAAAAAGGAGTAGATAAATGCCTACGAGTGGAACAAGCAGGATTCAGAAAGGGCAGAGGAACAACTGAGCACATCTTCGCCACATGTAACATTTTAGAACAATGCAACGAATGGCAGAGAAGTATATATAATAATTTTGTGGACTTTGAGAAAGCTTTTGACAGCGTCCATAGAGACAGTCTGTTGGAAATTTTACGACATTATGGAATTCCAGGGAAAATAGTCAACATAATTGCTCTCTTCTATAAAGACTTTTCCTGCAGTATAAAAAATTACAATACATCTTTCCCAGTAAAGACGGGTGTAAGACAGGGATTTGTTATGTCATCTCTCCTCTTCAACCTTGTGATTGATTGGATACTAAAGAACACAGTAGACAGACCGGACATTAAGAGGCATACGATGGACTCCATTCACCATGCTTGAGGACCTTGATTTTGCAGGTGATATAGCACTCCTATCACATAAACATGAACATATACAAGAGAAAAGTAACAGTCTAAACTGCACAGCAGAAATGGTGGGACTGAGAAAAAATACAAAGAAAACTAAGATCATGACAAACAGTCCAAACCAACAACCAGTGACCATAAGTAACCAATCACTGGAAAATGTAGAACATTTAACATATCTTGGCAGTGTGGTGTCCCTACTGGAAGGGGGGGGGAACAGAGGAAGACATACAGTCACGCCTGAACAAAGCTAGAGCTGCTTTTGGAAGGATGAGACAAATCTGGAAATCCAACAATTACTGCAGAGGAACGAAACTTTGACTCTACAAGAGCATCATTTTGCCAGTTCTTCTTTATGGAGCGGAATGCTGGAGAATGACCAAAAAGAATGCACACAAGCTGTCCACCTTCCACCACACATGTCTACGTAGAATTATCAAAATTTTCTGGCCAGATACAATCTCAAACACTAAACTACTTCAAGGCACAAACCAAGAAACTTTAGACAGTATGATTACCAAGAGAAGACGGAAATGGCTTGGCAACGTTATAAGAATGACTTCTGATATACCTGCCAAAACAGCCCTCACATGGACACCAGAGGGAAAGAGAAAACAGGGGCGCCCAAAAACAACATGGAGACGAACGATGGAAAGTGACCTGAGGGTGGCATCTTTGACATGGAAAACTGCACTGAAGATTGCACAGGACAGGAAAGCATGAAAAGTCCTCTCTGAAGCCTCATGTGCCACTAGGCATAACGAGAACTGATGATGATGATGTAGTTAAAAATGAGTGGGATGTATGTAAGTAAACAGACACATAAAACATAAAATAATAAATATCCCCAAGTTGTGAGTAAAATCAAGTAAAATACCCTTTTCCACGCTTACAGGCATATTGGGCATATAGGTCCTAGGAAGTAAAGGCGACCGGCGTAATGCTGACCACATCACCCACAAAGTGTCGATTGGTCTATAAAGTATACGTCTAGTCATCTATGCCCGATATGCCTAAAGGCGGGGGGGGGTCTTTTCTTTACCTACTTATATATGAACAAATATAAGTGCATTTAGGGTAATCGCGTAAAAAAGGGGGCGGATGATAGGTGCAAGTGTGTATGTATGTAAGTTGTACCTTACTAGGACATCAAACAAGAAATAAACACCCGATGACACAAAAGTGCCACTATGCCGATGAGGATCGCCCGTGGAGAGGTCCCGGAAACCCCGTTCAACCGTTAGGCCATATTTAGGGCGCTGCTATATTTAGAGCCTTCGGCAAAAGCCAAACTGGAGCTTCCAAATAACACAAAATTGCATCCCACTGGGAGACGAGGTTGTTTGTAGGCGGGATTGGATTGGATTTTTTTACCCCACCAGGACATCACACAAGCGATAAACACCCGATGACACAAAGTGCCACCATGCGGATGAGGATCACCGTGGAGAGGTCCCAGAAACCGCGTTCAGACATTTGGCCATAATGATGACCTGCCTATATTGCGGCCCCTGGCAAAAGCCAGAGTGGGGCTTCAAATAACAAAAAATAACGTCCTAAGAAGGACGATGTAGGCGGGAGATTCCCGCGCTATTTAAAGACTTTTGGCACTTGGTAGGGGCAGCAACTCTGTCTCACACAGCTGCGGCGAAATCTGCCTGGTATACAGCTCGCTACAACTCATTCACGTTGTTAATGTTATTTTGTCTGTTGCTCTAGCAGACGTTAATTACAAACGAATGTATGTTCTCTACGTGAATATTAAACATACTCTTATTTATTTTTAAACGTATGTGTTTGTTCATATTACTGTTTACAAAAGCTCTGTGTCTGTAACGGTGTTCATATCACTGTTTACAAAAGCTCTGTGTCTGCAACGGTGAATGTAACTGATGGCAGGAGGACCACATAGATCAGGACAAGACTTGATATGGCAACAGTGCGACCTGGAAGAGCACAGTCAGCATAGCAGTAAAGGTCAAAATATATTAATCACTGGTATTGCCTATCTTTTTATAGGGATGTGAGACTTTGACTTTTACTGCTGAAATGGAAAGGAGTTGTTTTCTTTTTTTTCCGCCGACACATTCAGTCTCAGAAACCATTATGAAAGTATTATGTATAATTCCATTTATTACTACCTTCGCTCCAAGGTCGACCTGTCCTTTTTAGGACTTTTGTCAGGGGCCGCAAATAGCCTGGCCATAAATATGGCCTAAAGGCTGAACGCGGTTTCTGTGACCTCTCCACGGTGATCCTCACCCGCATGGTAGCACGTTGTGTCATCGGGTGTTTATCGCTTGTGTGATGTCCTGGTGGGGTAAAAAGTCAGTCAGCCCAGGTCGACCCAGCCTTGAATAGGTACCAGGAACAGTCTTAGGAAGTAAAGGCGCCGGCATGGTGCTTACCACATCACCCACCTAGTGCTGTTTGGTCTATAAAATATAGGTCTAGCACTATATATTCAATACGCCGGCAGGCGTGAAAGAAGGTCCTTTACTTTACTATATATCGCTGGTCCTCCATGATATGATACCAACGTCCTCTCTAAAAAGACTTCTTTTCACACAATGAGGTATACTGGGTAAATGTCGGCAGCTTTGCATGTTTAGATTCATCGACTTTCCATGTGGCAATAAGTCAATATCAACCGGTCCTTATAATTTCCAGCTATTATCGTCGTTTATATGTGGGTTATTGGAACCATACCCATCGTTAAATTTATTGAGAAGCAACGAATGAAATGGTTTGGTCACCTAATGAGAATGGAACCAACGATGTCAGCATCAAGAGCATACAACATGAAAATCGAAACACCAAGAGGCAGGGGAAGACCAAGAAGAAGATGGATTGAAGGAGTCACGGACAACTTGAGACTTCATAACATCACGGCATATGAAGCGACTGAGCGCGCCCTGGCTCGGTTGCCGATCATCTGATAGACTGCGAAGCCTAGCGGCACAAACAGATTTTTACAAAAGAAGATATGTAGGTTGGATCGACTTGAAAGCCATGGACAATGTAATTTCTTGAAAAATCCGCCTCCGCTGAAAAAAGAATGACAAGACAGCATGTTAGCAAATGCGCTGTTGGCCTTGGCACACAATAACATAACTCTAGCACAACGATAATGACAGGAAAAGTCCTGAGTGGGCGGTATGGGATAGATAACAATAATTATGACAGTAGCCTCAAGAAACTAGAATACACAGTCAGAGCAGAAACTATGGTACCCATTTGAGGCTGGGTCGACTTGCGACGGGACGGATGGTAAAATGAAAAAATAGCCCCCGTGTGGGTTCCCGCGTTCCAGTTTTGGAGAACAAAGGATAGACCGACCCCCTCTCCCTTTTTTTTCGTATGAGGCGATTAATTAAGGTATGTTTCCTTCAAATTCAGACTGCATCTGCGTGAGAGGAACCAATAGTCTGCACACAAATCAGCCAGTTCTATACAAAGGATGTGCAAGTGAAATGTATATTCTGGATCCAGAGAAAACTCCAGAAGGGAACGAGCAACCAAAACTGGAGTTTACATCCGATGAACGCTAAGAAGAAAGAGATGAAGAATTGGAAGAACACATCGTGGTCGACCTCACCTCCTTGGATGACCCTATCTAACATGCTGATCAGAAAAAAAATCCGAACAGTGATAACGGCTTCTTGATGTTTAACACATCACCTATCCAGACTAGACTTGTCTATAACACTTGTTATGTAGATGTCTATGTATGAATTTTGTTTTTTGTTTTTCAAATATTTGCGCGAAGACGAGATTCAAAGAGGTTTTTTTTTTTTTTAAAGTGAAGATCAGATTAGTAGGACAATATCTATACTTGGTTGTGTGTGTTTGTGTATTTGTGTGTGTGGGGGGAGGGGGGAGTGGGTGGGGACCCTAGGTTCTGTCGCCCATGTTGCCTATGCCCAGTATTTACAGGAAAAAAGAATTACTATAGAACCTCCAAAGTTGACCACCACCACTCTTCTCGTGTGGGTTCCGCGACCCCATTTTGGGTAAATAAGAATAGACCAAGTGCTACCTAACAAGTATGTCGTAAGAGGCGACTAAAAAGGGGTGTTTCTGCTTAAAGTGGATTGTATATCTGACTGAGAGGCGTGGAACCAACCGTCTGCATATAAATAAGTCAGATCTAAAAAAAAAAAAACTGATGCTCAAGTTCTGAAACAAGATCAAAGTCTAAAAGTGGACGAACAATCAGAACAGAGTCTGCAGCCGGTACACGTTAAGAAAAATAAGAAAGAAGAAGACCACCCAACTATGTTAACTACTTTCCTATGTTGACCTCTTTCCTATGTTGACCACTTCCCTATGTTGACTGCTTCCCTGTGTTGACCGTTTTCCTATGTTGACCACTTTCCTATGTTGACCTCTTTCCTGTGTTGACCACTTCCCTATGTTAACTGCTTCCCTATGTTGACCACTTTCATATGTTGACTGCTTCCCTATGTTGACCACTTCCTTATGTTGACCAATTCCCTGTGTTGACCAATTCCCTGCGTTGACCGCATCCCTATGTTGACCACTTCCCTATGCTGACCACTTTCTTATGTTGACCACTTCCCTATGTTGACCACTTCCTTATCTTGACCACTTTCCTATGTTGACAAATTCTCTATGTTGACCGCTTCCCTGTATTGACCACTTCCCTATGTTGACTGCTTCCCTATGTTGACGGCTTCCATGTGTTAATCACTTTCCTATGTTGACCACTTACTTCCCTTTGTTGACCGCTTCCAGTATGTCGACCACTTTCCTATGTTGACCGCTTCCCTATTATGACATGATTTTATTTTGACATGATTTTAACTGATCGGACAGTCACCACATACTCTCAGTAGAAACCTCCTCCACTAAATAATAAATTGTTGATCACTTAGAATGTGACACTTAAAACCCGCTGTCGGTGGGTGTGTGTGTGTGGGGGTACTTAGCGACAGTTTTGAAAAGCGCAATCATCTGGCGTATTTCTTTTAATCTCAAAGAACAAATGAAGTACCAAGATCAGCCTTTTGAAGAGTCTATAGCGACAGCTTGAAATGAGTATGTAGCTTAAAGATTTTTTTTCCACTTTATGTGTTTGGTAGCGCTGCTGAAAGACAATACTACCACACGTTATATTGTTACTAACAGTTATTTGAGACATTATGATCTACAAAAATTGAAATAGTTGACAGTAAAGGTAATGGTTGCTCTTCTACACTTTCTGAACAGGAGCTGATTAAATAACAGAAGAATAGTTGAATAAAGTTCCAGCAGCAATTGCAGAAGAGTTGAATGACCCCTTTATTCACAGGTCTCAAAGACAATTGCGTCTTCAATTCTTACCCCTGTAGATTCTTTTTTTTTTTTTTTTTATAGCGACTTCCGACAGAAACATCACCGCAAAGGGCGACACATCTCAGCGAAGGAAAACATTTCAAAGAAATGTCAACATTATTCTTTGTGCTTGCTCACACGGAGACCAACTAAACCCATCGATGCATAGTAAATCAGGAAAAAAAAAACTCTTTTTCAAGAGACTAAATCCTTGAGCTTTTTCCATTTCTTGAATATCAGCTGTCATAGCCACCGATGAGTGGATCATCTTACCACGTGACAGGAAAATTTATGCTACCAAACAGAACTCAGAAACTCAACACCTTGACGTCTTCAAAACATTTACAATGCACTGCCGGGTCCAGCCTATTTCAGTGGGTCATTACCAAAAGACAAACATATAATCCGCTTGTAGACACATCATCATACCCTGCAATAGTCAACACGGGATCAATTATCCTTCAAATAAAGTTTAACAGTAATAACACAGAAGTATTTCAAGAATGAAATGAATGGCCGAAAAGTATATATATTAATTTTGTGGACTTTGAGAAAGCTTTTGACAGCATCCATAGAGACAGTCTCTGGAAAATTTTACATTATGGAATTCCAGAAAAGATAGTTAACATAATTGCTCTCTTCTATAAAGACTTTTCCTGCAGTAAAGAAAATTACAATACATCTTTCCCAGTAAAGACGGGTGTAAGACAGGGATGTGTCATGTCATCTCTCCTCTTCAACCCTGTGATTGATTGGATACTAAAAAACACAGTAGACAAGACATTGAGAGGCATACGATGGACTCCATTCACCATGCTTGAGGACCTTGATTTTGCTGATGATTTAGCACTGCTATCTCATAAACATGAACATATACAAGAGAAAAGTTACAGACTACACAGCACAGCAGAAATGGTGGGATTGAGAATAAATACAAAGAAAACTAAGATCATGACAAACAGTCCAAACCAACAACCAGTGACCATAAGTAAGCAATCACTTGAAATTGTAGAACATTTCACATATCTTGGCAGTGTGGTGTCTCTACTGGGAGGGACAGAGGAATACATACAGTCACGCCTGAACAAAGCTAGAGCTGCTTTTGGAAGGACGAGGCAAATCTGGAAATCCAACAGTTACTGCAGAGGAACAACGACTATACAAGAGCAGCATTTTGCCAGTTCTTCTTTATGGAGCAGAATGCTGGAGAATGACCAAAAAGGATGTACACAAGCTGTCCACCTTCCACCACACATGTCTAAGTAGAATTATCAACAATTATCAAAATTTTCTGGCCAGATACAATCTCAAACTAAACTACTTCAAATCACAAACCACGAAACTCTAGACAGTATGATAAGCAATTGAAGACGGAAATGGCTTGGCCACGTTATGAGAATGAATCCTGATATACCTGCCAAAACAGCTCTCACATGGACACCAGAGGGAAAGAGAAAAAAGGGGCGCCCAAAACAACATGGAGATGAACGATGGAAAGTGACCTTAGTGTGGCATCTTTGACATGGAAAACTGCATTGAAGATTGCACAGGACAGGAAAGCATGGAAAGTCCTCTCCGAAGCCTCATGTGCCACTAGGCATAACGAGAACTGATGATGATTTCAAGAAAGCTGGATTTTTTACAACAAAATGGGGTGGCGTTTGGAACCCCATCGTTCATCACCAATGGCAGAATTCTAAGGAATAGATGCTGAACGTTTTGTCATAATGAAGGATGACGTCAAAACATATAATGAACCAGACGTACAAGGAATTGTCCAAGCAATACTAGTGATGCTGAAGACGCTAGTGACGATAACAATAAAACTGCAGTCTCTAAAGTGGAGTATGTCAGGTATCTGATTATACAAATGAAGTCATTTACCGTTGAAAATGTCCAGGTATGTTGAATGGTGTAGTTAGAGTGGAGGACGGCTTTATCCACTTACGTTTATAATATGAATAAGACACAGACCAAAAGTGAATCCTTTTGTTGTCAGAACAAATTATTCATCATCATCAGGTGCCTTGCCGACTAGAGTGGGCGATCATGCCTCTCCACAGTCCGCGATCTCCTGCAGCATATATCAGTTCGTGTGCTGATAAACTTCCATGACATGCAGCTAGACGGTCAAGAATCTTCTCTGGTTGTCTTCCTCTATACCTCCTTCCACAGATCTTTCCAGTGGTCACAACATGTTCCATTTTCCAGCTTTTTGGCTGTCCAAGGTATATTCAGCATTCTTCTGTAAAACTATACCTCTGAGGCCTCAAGAAATTGTTTGGCCTGCCTACCAATTGTCCAAGACTCAGAGCCCTATGTCAAAAGTGGATGTATGTAGCAAGAAATAATTCTATTTCTAACCTTCAATAACAGAATAAGTTGTTCTTTATTTTATAAAATGCAGTTTGTGCCTGTCCTCTTCTGTTTCTTATCTCAGTAATGCATCTTCCATCTGATGTTATCCATGTGCCCAGATACTTTAATTGCTGTAACTGTCCCAAAATAACACCACTGACTTTTATTACACATTTAGGAATAATTCTTTTCTTTGATATCACCATTACTTCTGTCTTTAGATTAATTAAACTGAAACAAATTATTAAACCATGATAAAACTGATGTTGGTGGTTTGTTTTTAATGTCTTGGTTGCGAGGGTTTTCATATGATACTGCAGTCTTTAACATAAATTGTTTTAAGAAGAAGAATATCAGTACAATAGGCTTTATTTTGTGAATTGTTCACCTCCGTAAGTTGGGCCAGTTTGGCGCAGTTCTTTTGGTACTGGTAAAAATAAAGCGGAAGAGATAAAGAAACTAGATAAAGGAGAATAGAAGGTTGAAAACAAAAATGTGTTCAGTCGGATTCTTTCGTACATCAGTTAGACGGATTTTCCATCTGCCATGAGTCAGTGATTCCTAAGCTGTTTTTTTTTTTAACGCCCAATAGAGGGTGCTTTTTGCAAGACATCTGAAATTTCAAATAACTCTGTAATTTATATTCAGCTAACTAATTAGCTTAGCATTAATAAATTTGTGGAGGTCAAAAGAAATTTAAAAAAAAAAGACAACTTACAATTGTTAATTATTATGTCAAATCCGTACTATTGTTTGGTAAATAACTAAGGCAATTACTGATAAATTACAGACATTCATTAACTGGTGGCTGATCAGAATAGAGGGAATTAAATGGTATGATAGAATCACTAATGTAGAACTTTGGAAGAGAAATAAACAGGCTCCAGTGGACCAAGCGGTGAAGAAAAGACGTTGACATTGGATAGGACACACATTGAGAAAACCGGAGAACAATATAACTAAAATGTCTTTTGCATTGGAACCCACAGGGGCATAGGAATAAAGGAAGGCCCACATAATAAAACACGGAGAAGGAAGCTGGAGAATAAAGTTAAAAAGATGGGGAGGACATGGTGAAAGCTACATGCGATAGCAAAGGATAGAACGACTTGGCGGGAGTTGTTTGAGGGCCTATGCTCCATTTAGGGCTAGAAAGGCAGATAAGAAGAATTAGGTTGTTAAGTTGAGAGAAGACATCGCGGCGCTCGGGGCATTCTTATAAGACCTCCATACCAATCTTCAGTAGCAAGCGTAGTTTCAGCTGCATTGGTACCAATAACAGACTACTTGTTTATCCTTCCCATGTTTTCATTTAATTTTGAGTGTCGCCATATCGCCTGGTCACCCACTGCCGCATCCATTCTCATGTAGCCACGCAGTATTCATTTGCTTCCAAAGGACCTTGATAACACTGAGCTTGCCGTACATTAGTTTCATTTCGCTGTGTCCACTCTTCAGAATTCTTGTAGCAATTGTAAAGCTAATTTCTTACAATATAACTGCACTCCCATGTTCTTCAGTGGCTTGTAAACTTCATTTACAATAATGTGGCTGTACTGGTAACAGTACAGCTGGTGTCAACAGTCATGAGAGAATGATGATATAGGGAGCACATTATGAGACGAAGCAGACAGAAGAAACGCATCATAAGCACCTAAATGGGAAACACATTGATTGAAGAAGTGAGGATGTTGAGGAGAAACCCTATAAAGAACGTTGGTAAGAGAACGTTGTATGCAGGTTGGATTCAGTCCATGATATCGAAAAGATTTACAGGGTAGAGCAAAATAGAGGAATAGACTAGAAGCCTTGTGTGACATTTAAACAGCACAAAATATTGATACTGATATTCGTATATTACATTTATGTATAATTTTAATGAATTCCTGTAGTTTTTCCTAATTCTTTTTCCACATTTCGGACTCGGTAGAACCTTAGTTCTTTCCAAGATAATCTGCAGAAAACTAATGAATCACAAAGCCTTCGTCATCGATGCTTCGATAAAGACATCAGGAGACTAGCAAAACAAGTGACATTTTAAAAACTGAAGTCTTCTTCTTCTTCTTCTTCTTCTTCTTCTTCTTCTTCTTCTTCTTCTTCTTCTTCTTCTTCTTCTTCTTCTTCTTCTTCTTCTTCTTCTTCTTCTTCTTCTTCTTCTTCTTCTTCTTCTTCTTCTTCTTCTCTTCTTCTTCGCGTTTACCAGCTGTAAACTCCGGCGGAAATTTCTAGTTGTATCCACTTTTGGACTGCAGTCTTGTTCCAGAACCTGACTGTTGCGTGTGCATAAGTTTTACACACCTGACTCATTTGTATGCAGACTGCTGGTTCCTTGCCTCTCAGGCAGATGTACTGCGACTTTGAAGGAAGCTCCTAGTCGACTCTTACGACATGCTTTTAGGTAGGCAGTGAGTCTACCCCCCCCCCCATAATAGGGTCCCGGAACCCACACGGGTTGGGGTGGGGCGGGGGGGGGGGGGGTGAAGTTACTTGTCTGCTGTACAAAAATGTCCCAAGCTGGAAAAGTTTGTGGTAAGCTGGGAGATAGTCACTGCACGTAACTTCAAAACAGCCTCAGTAACTGCTGTCAGCGGCAGACAGACAGCGATTACAAGGATCTTAGCAATGTTGTAATTCATTTACCGCAAGCAGGAGGAATTATTGGACTGTAAACATTCGGTTAAACACGAAAATAGACACCATAAATGTGTAGAAAATACGTTCTCTACTTTTATTTATTTATTTTTTTTTTTTTTTTTTTTTTTATTTATTTTTTTGCGAGGATACAAAACTTGGAGAAATGCTTGTATTGCTTTGCTAGAATGTGGTCTGTCATAACTAAGATATAAACGTACATGCAAGGAAATGTTTCGTTTTTTTTTCCGAACGGCAGAGGGGGATATTGATGGAGAGTGTTAAGAAAGTAATTTCATTGAATATTAGGAAAACGGAAGTAATGGTTATATCAAAGAAGAAGATAATTCCACGTTGTGATATCTCAGTTAAAGGGAAAAGACTTAACTAAGTCAGTAAATTCAAATATCTGGGAATAATCATATCATCAGATGGAAAATGTGTGACAGAGATTAAAAACAGAATAGGTCAAGCGAAAGCTGCACTTCAGAAAATGAAAAAAAAAGATCTTATGCAATAAATCGCTCTCATTTAATGTAAGAAAGAGGGTGCTAAAATGTTACATAGAACTTGTTCTGTTATGTGGCAGAGAATCTTTAATGTCACTGCACAGATTAGGGACAATTTGGAAGCAACAGAGATGTGGTTTCTGAGACGAATATTACGAATATCTTGGATGGCTAGAGTAACTATCAACGATTGCTTGATTTGATTTGATTCAAGAACCGACATCACAACACTCGGGGCATTCCCATAAGCGCTCCGTCCCCATCTTCAGCAGCCAGCGAAGAGTTCCGATACTAATGGTGCCAGTAGCATTCTGCTTGAACGTCCGTCTTGCCTTTCCTCTGAGCCTCGAGCATCTGCATCAATCTCACCAGACTGTGGTGATCCATCTGCTCCTCCGAACTGTATACGCTCCCCCACAAAGCACTAACCACGTATGCCTTATCATGTATCAGTATTCCACCAAGTTGTACAGAGCCAGCCAGTCTGTCCGCTGTTCATTTTCCAACACACCGGCGTGCCTCGGTGAAAAAAATCCAGACAATACTCTTCCCCCGTGTCCTCCGCAGCGAAGCATACCACTCTGCACGAAGCATACCTGTTCTGATCTTCCTCAGCATGCTTTCTGAGTCAGTTACAAGCACGATATGGGTGTATGTGTCGTGTTCTCTAGCCAGCGGAAAGCTGCAGTGACCGCCTCCACCTCCATTCTTAAGCTGGATGTTGTGATATCATATGCTAGGCTCTCCTGCACCAAATGTCGACCATTAACTTTTGCTAAGAAGCCCCAAGCACTTCTTTTGCCTCTTGACACTGAACCATCTGTGTAAATGATCAAATCCTCTGTGTGAGCATTATTGCTTGAAAGCGGCTAATGAAAGATCTATATATACATCAACAAGAAAGAGACAAACACTGTTCTTTGGCCACATAATGAGAAGAGAAACACTGGAGAACATCGTGACGTCTGAAAAGATCAGTGGAAAAAGGGGTAGAGGCAGACCAAGAGAGATTATGCTGGATGGGCTAAAAGGATGGCATGGAGGAAAATCATCAAGAGAGCTGTTCCAGGCAACCAGAGATCGTGATTCGTGGAGACGCATGAGTACCTACGCCAGTTGGCAGGGCACATGATGATGATGATGAGAGGAGGCCAAAGATGGCACAAGCAGTAATTAAAGTTTGTAGGATGTAATTTTTCGTTATTTAAATCCCCACCCTGGCTTTTGCCGGGGACTCTGAATATAGATGGGCCACATTTGTGGCCATAACGGCTGTAATGGGTTCATGAGACCTCTTCACATGTGATCCTCAACCGCATTGTGGCACTTTATGTCACCGGGTGCTTATCGCTTGTGTGATGTCTTGGTGGGGTACAACAAGCAAGCAAGTACCATGGAAATTACACGTTCTGCCTGCCCATGATCCCCAGGAGTGCAGTCTACAACATCCAGCTCTAGCCGTTACAGATGCCAGAATTATGAATTCGTTAGGGCTGAACATGGTGTCTGAGATTCTCAATGTTGGGCTGGCACGAAGGATAAGTCTCTTGAAACGTTAGAAGTAATCATCTTTCATATAGTAGCCCTGTGGGGTGCGAGTGGGGGGGGGGGTGGTTACAGACAGCACCAAAGAGGACCTAAAACGTAAAGGGCCCTTTTCCACGCCTTCAGCGTATTGGGCATATAGGGCTAGACCTATATTTAACTTTATAGACTAACTATTACTCGGTACGTGAAATGGTTAACCTCTGGTTTACATCGATCTGGGAGCCAGAGTCATTTTTGAAAGAAAAATATAGTGAGGCTTCGTCAGGACCCGAACCCACGACCTTCATTCAGCCGCAACACCTCGGCATGAGACCAGTGGGAGGGGGGAATACGAACAAACAACGGTAAGAGATTTCTCAAATGGTGGCCACGGTAAATTAAAACTAACGTCAAACATACAAAACTTCTTTGTAATATCAAATCGGTACTGTTGTATAGAGCAGAAGCCTAGAAAGCGAGTAAAACAATTACTGATAAACTACGGCCACTCGTTAAAAAGTACCTAGAATAAACAGAACTGAATAACATGACAAATCTGATTTATTATTTGTATCCGTTCTTTCATTCCCTCGCACTCTTGCACATCCCGAACAGTACATCCACGTGAATCCCTGCAGTATAGACGTGCTGATGCTTGGTATCCATTCATGACACATTTGTCCATTTTGAAACTTCTGCGGTAGCGACTAAGAATCATACACAATAACTCCTCTGGTAACTTTGCTTTCCGCTGTCCACCTCAGAGTTGCAGTGATTTTCTTCACCTCCATTTTTATGTTGGAAGTTGTGAACAAAATTTTTAAAAAAAGGAGGTTGGGGGGGGGGGGGAACTCCACTTGTTTCTTCTTCTGCCCTGATCTAGCTAAAAATCCCCAGCCAGTTCTTACAACATGATGAACTGAACCATCGATGTACACTACTGCATCATCTAACCCAGCTTTTTAGTCTATCAATTGTTGTACCCCTAATTCTGCAAAACCGTTACCCCACTCTCCTAAATGTGATAATGACTTGATGGATTCAGTAATATGGAGCATTGGGAAAACAACATATTTCAGTGAATCCAGATTTAATGAAAAGATGCTGGCGATGGAAAAGACGTTCAGTGAGAAAACCTAATAATTTTAACTAGAGCCCCCTCGCACTTGAACACAAGAGGGAAAAGATAAAAAATAAACACACACACACACACATGCTCACAAAAACACACATACACGCACTCACACACTGAAGATAATCAGAGGCTGAGAATACACTGAGTGACTTTCAGGGGATGGCAATGGATAGAAGGACATGGGACGAGTTTATTATCTGCCCATGTTCCCTTGGAGGACACAAAAGTGAACAAGAAATTATAGAGAAAGTGAGATAGACAAGTATTTAAAAAAAAAAAAACAACGTGCAGTATAAGAACAGAGTTGAAGGCTGCCAACAGTCCTGGATGCAACAGCCACACTAAGGTACCTCTGCTGGTTGTTCCCATGAGAATTCCGCTATAATTAATCCTATCTTGACCTTGAAAACGGCATAGATGTGCTTCGCCAAGCTTTACAGACAGGTCATGCAATCGCGTTAGCGTCAGATATTCATTTGTATCGCCATCCTTGCAGAATTGATTAACTGGTTTTCTCAAACCACTGAGGCACCCATTGCCCCCCCCCCCCCACCCAATCGTCTTTGGGAGAGGGTACTGGAGAGGGAGAGGGTACTGGTACACCCTTCCCCCACCCCAATATTTTTAATAGGCTAAGTAGCCCTGTTTAACTATGTGCAGAAATTATGTTTAAAAGTGTGTGTTTATAGATTTATATTATAAATCTATTTTGTGCATTATAATTCAAAACATTATTATTATGCTCTTCAACTAGAATTAGGCCCTTCGAGCTAACACCCCCTTTTGCTTAGCAATTAGGAATGACAAGCGGGAGGAAAACACCCCCCCCCCCCTTTCCCCATTTTTTATCTGTCTGCGCGCTTGCCTTGTTGTTGTGCAGCCGAATATTAGTCTCGTTTCCTCATTTTGTAACCAATAGAAACAACATACCACCGCAGGATAAATTTTAGTTTCGTAAAACTGGCCAGGTCTTTCTTGTTGGGTTCTGTTGGCAGCGAGGAGACTCAGACTGTAGGCTGTAACGCTTAAAATACTGGCATATTTATTTCCTCAAATGTGCTTAATTTTAAAATATCCGAAGTAGCAACAGAAATACTTGAAATGCAGGTTCCAAAAAAAGAGTGGGGGGGGGGTGGAGAGCGAGAGAAAGAGGAAGAGAGAGAGAGAGAGAGAGAGAGAGAGAGAGAGAGAGAGAGAGAGAGAGAGAGAGAGAGAGAGAGAGAGTGAAACACGATATTATTCTAGGACAAAGTTCACAAGATTGAAATGTGAAGGTTAAGATAATTGCAACATTTTTTTCGGTAAGATTTCACACATAGATGGCAAGACATTTATACTTAGCTGTTTGAAAAAGGTCACCCCATATTTTATTTGTGTCTGCGCGTCTTGCCTTTGTGTGCAGCCATTGTGTAGCTGGTTTGGTCTTTCTGTTTAGATTTTGTTGGCAGTCGGGAGACTCATCAGATTGTAGTCTAGTCTATAAAGCTTAAATTACTGGCATATTTATCCCCCCCTCTCCCCCCCCCCCCTGCTATTTTAAACTATCATAAGCATCTATAGAAATAATCAAAAAGCAGAAAAAAAGGGAAAAGGGGGGGGGGGTGTTCTATGCAAAGGTTGATATTTAATGGTTAGGACAAATGAAAGGTTGCTTGTTTTAGGATTTCACACATACGTACTTGACAACACATTTATTATTTGCTGTGTGAAAGCCACCTACTTGTTTATCCACTTTTTTTCCTCACTCCCTTTTTTTTTTTTTTACATTACAAGCCAAAGTGTCTCTGTCAGAAAAGTGAGGACGCAACAATCTGTATATAAATAAGACAAATATGTAAAACGGATGAGCACGCCAAACTTAAGCCCAGAAAGAAGATCAAAGTCCAGAAGTGAACGAAAAAACCATAACCTTCAACTGGAGGTTACAGCCGGTGGAAGCTTTTAAATACTTCTTCTTTCGTTCGATTGAAATAGATTATTTATATCTGCAATGTTATCTCTAGTATGAACTTCACTGTCTTTTGTAATTCCCTCTGCGACCCGTAAAGTTTGACTTGCACTTTTAAATACTCAAAGATGGTTTATATTTACAAGACATTCAATAAGTAGAATTGTCGTTTTTATGCTGACTATAAATATACAACAAAATAACAGCAATGCTATGAAAATACAAAAACTATAAGTGTTCGACGTTTATTTCCTAGCAAGAAAATATGTCTATTGTCAAAGAATGTCTGAATGTTATCTTCCCAAATATTTTTTGTTCTGTAGTTTTACCGGGCAAAGTTCACAAGGTTGGATTTTGTATCTCGATGTTGGACTATTGCCAGTTAGGAACACAATTTTGGGAAGTTTCAAAACAAATAAAATCAAATTTCACCGACTTATTTTATGTTGTCTAACCAAAATATTTTTTATTGAAGTTACAGAATATATTGATTTCATAGATAATTATGTTTTTCTCTGAGTTAACAGAATGCACGTTTATGAATTCTAAAATCTGAAAGTTACCCACAGTTGATTAGAAAAACTGTATAGTTATGGCGGCCGGGCCCAGCTGATCAAACGTCGTCTTGAAGTGATTGAAATTAGCCTCGTTAGTATCCCAACTTTTTACGTTAGTCTCAACATGGCAGCCACAAAGTTGCTTCGAGCGATCATCATGGGAGCCCCGGGCTCTGGTAAGGGTACGATCTCAGCTCGTATCGTACAAGATTTTGGAGTGAAGCATATTTCCAGCGGCGATCTGTTACGAAAACACGTCAACGAAAAAACAGGTACAAAAAATCGTAGTTGTCAGATGTTATTGTTTTATGGTCGGTCATCATACTGAGAAATTATTTAAACAATGCCATGTGGCAAAAGTGGTCGCTCTGCATATAAATATGATACTCCTGACTAAATTATGAAGTAAAGACAGTAAAGTGCATTTGCCTCATTTGGTATTTTCAACACATGATATCTAATAAATTAATACTATTACTAAGTATTAGTAACAGATGAATTTCTGTTCAAGAATGTGGGCCATTGTGGGCTCTTAAAAATAATGTAATAATTTTTAATTCGAGGCGACTAAGAACCATCACCAACATATATAATTTAATGTGAAAGTAACATACATAACACAGGGTTGTCACATCATATAACACACACACAAATTGGCTTTCTTTGCATGTTTTTTTTTTGGGGGGGGGGGGGGGGGGGGGGAGGGAGTAATGCAGTGCTGCATTAAAACAGATATTCTAACTATATTTTTTTTTAAACTTAAACTTGTGGTAATGGTAGCAGAGTCCGAGTAAATTTCAGTAATTATAATGTTAGAGTGACTTTGTGTATATGATGCCTGCCTGCCAAGTTTTCTCGACATCAGCAGTCACGGCTATCTTCCGAATAACGGTCCCAAATTATCGAGGCCGAAAATATACCCTAACAGGGCCTCAGTCACATGTAAATTGCAATTGCAGCCTTTGGGCGAACTACCGCCCACCGCCGAGAATATCTTCCGTGCCGCTACGCACGGTACGGAATGGGGCTAAACTAGATGGCTGGGACTCACGAGCAAAAATAAAATGAAGGGAGCTAAGCTGCAAGAGATGCAGTAGCTGCTGCTGCTCGTGAATCCCAGCCATCTAGTTTATACCTGCGTGTAGCTGCACAGGAGATACTCTCGCCGGAAGTCCGCAATTTAAGTTTTCTGAAGTCCGCAATTTACATGTGACTGATTCCCTGTTAGCGATATTTTGGGCCTTGATAATTTGGGGCCGTTATTTGTAGGATAGCCGCAGTCAGTTGTAGTGAGATTTTCTCGGCAGAGGCAGCATTATTTATTTTTCTGACTAACTGGCCTAGGGTTATCCTACATCCTCTTTAAAAATGACTTCATTATTAATCAAAATATTTGTCCGAAAACCCTTATTTAAAAAAAAAATTGAATTCAGTAGATGCAGGGGGGGAAAAATACTTGAAAAAGAATTTTTTTTTTTTATTTACACAGGTCACTAATTTGTCTAAATTGTTTTATTTTTACACATTAAAAATAAAATGTTTTCTTCAATCACATTTTAAAAAGTGAGTAACTAGTAAACACAAATGGAGTGGAAAAGTAAATGGTATGTCATTTTGGGGGGGGGGGGGGGATTTTACTCATACTTACCTTGTGACCCAAACACTATTACTGTGTGACTACTAAGACGACTAGGAAAATTTTGATGTCATAACATTATAGCTTTTCAAACCCCTTTCCCCTACAATACATCGCCCCCCCCCCCCCCCCTTTTTTTTTTCCCCTGCCTTGCTATTTCAAGTGAATATACCTGGTCATCCTCAACACTGCAAAGGTGCAAACAGAACCAATGCATTCAGTAAGCTTCTCAAAGATATACCAGTGCAGCAGTGACTGTTTAGTTATGATGTTAAAATGGACAGTGGGCATTTCATGCATTCTCCGTCCTCTAATACAGCAGCCACTCCAAGGTACCTCTCTTCATTGTTCCCTTTGGAAGCGCTTATAGTGTCACATTATATCCTGGCATTGAAGACAGCAAGGTTTGTTTGAGCTTGACCGAGCTTTAATCACAGGCCAAGCAGAGATTTCTCACCATCCGCCAGTCTATTCTATATACTGAGTTGATGATATCAGCTCTATCCATTCTTCTTCCTATATGCATTGGTACATCGCCTGCCAACTTATTCATGACCTTTTACTCCTGCATACTCAGGTTTGTAGATCCAGGTGATGAAGGTCACCTGCCACTTCTGATTTTGTTTCTACCCATCAGTTCAGAGTGTAGACTACTTTTTGGGATTTTCAGAAGCACATTGATTGAGTTTGATACGATGACTATATTTATGACTTCTTCGTTTACTGCCATGTGAGTGCTTTGGAAGCAGCAGTTATCTGCACGGTCATGCTTGACGTACTTGCCTGGTAATCGCTATCTTTTTCTTATCCTTAGTGTTGTAAATACCCATTCTGACCTTGATCAATGTTTCATAGACCCATCTGTGTAGATGTCTTCTGGGCATGAATGCTGATCACCCCAGTGTCCTTATCTCACTGTCTATGGGGGGAGGTGTCTGGTTCCTGCAGCACCTCCTCATGTGTTGACAGTCTTGGACAAGTCATGCATGTCTTTTGGTGTATCCACCCATTCTTCCATGGCTGATCTTGTCTAGGTCACATACCTGCTGGATTTTTTCAGCCTCTGTCTGTTGGTGGCTTTTCCTGGGATTTGAAATGATATGATACAAGATTAAATGGGGCATCTCAGGACTAAATGGTTGAAAATTTAAAAAGAAAGTCAGCTTTGAAAATGTTAAAGTGTGCTTCCCTCCACCTCCCCCTTTTTTTCCATTAATATTGTGTCTAATGCATTTCTAACGTTACTGTTTCTGCAGCCAATGGATTAATAGCAAGGCGATACATGGAAGCAGGAGAACTGGTTCCTGATAATTTAATGTTGCGTATGGTATCACAGGAGCTTTCACTGTTATCCCATGCTAGCTGGTTACTTGATGGTAAGAATATTATTTTTCTCCTCCATATTTTACTTTGCTGCCAGGTCTGCCAACCTGAAATGAGTACAAGGGAATAATATAAAGGCAGCCACTAATGTTTGCATTGCCCCCTGAGTACATATTGGTCTTTAAGAATCTGAGGCAAGCATTATATGTCCAGTCTCCTTTATTGCATGAAAACGGATCCTTTACATTACTTACATGGTGAGAAAGTTTATTTTTTTAAATACTGTTGTCTATTTCTTCTTTGCATATTTTCCAGGCTTCCCCAGAACTGTGGAGCAGGCTCATGCACTTCTGCGAGATTACCCTATTGATGTGGTCCTGAATCTGCGGGTGCCATTTGATGTCATCATTGATAGAATCAAAGGCCGCTGGACTCATCCTGGAAGTGGGCGAATTTATCACACAGAATTCAATCCTCCTAAAGTTCCAGTAAGTCGTTGTTAGTATTGGTGTAAAGTATTTAGAATCTTTTAAGCAAGGTGTTTGTAATATGTGACACAGGGGAGTGTATCGCATCTCTGGCAACGGTCAAGGGTGATGACCCTGCTTCCCCCTGTATACAGAAGTTTCCTAGTTGACAACATACCACCAACGCTAGTAGAACCCTGTCAACACAAATGCATGAAAAGTCATCTCTGTAATAGTGCATCAGTCTCTTTATTGGATTAACACATTGCGACAAAGATGATTTGGTGATTGCAGAACTACTGTCCGTCTGCTACTCCCATATACATCATCATCATCAGTTCTCGTTATGCCTAGTGGCACATGTGGCTTCAGAGAGGACTTTCCATGCTTTCCTGTCCTGTGCAGTATTCAACTCCCATATTCACATTGGTATATTTCCAAGTAGTCACCTTATAAGGTGACACCTAGCCTCAACTTGATGGGAGTCCATGACTATAGGCCCACAGTAGTCTATAATATTGCATTAGCTATGTGCCCACTCCAGGGGTCACCAGTAGCCTATAATATCGCATTCGGCTATGGGCCCACAGTTGTCTATAAAATTGCATCACTTATGTGCCTGCTCCAGGGGTTACCAGTACCCTTTAATATTGCATCAATAATGTGCCCATTCTAGGGGTCGCAAGTAGTCTAATATGTCGCATTCAGCTATGTGCCGACTCCAGGGGTCACCAGTAGCCTATAATATTGCATCAGCTATGTGCCGACTCCAGGGGTCACCAGTAGCCTAATATATCGCATTCGGCTATGTGCCCACACCAGGGGTCACCAGAAGCCTATAATATCGCATCAGCTATGTGCCGACTCCAGGGGTCACCATTAGCCTATAATATTGCATCAGCCATGTGCCGACTCCAGGGGTCACCAGTAGCCTTTAATATCGCATCAGCTATGTGCCGACTCCAGGGGTCACCAGTAGCCTATAATGTTGCATCAGCTATGTGCCCACTCCAGGGGTCACCAGTAGCCTATAATATCGCATAAGCTATGTGCCCACTCCAGGGGTCACCAGTAGCCTATAATATAGCATTCAGCTATGTGCCCACTCCAGGGGTCACCAGTAGCCTATAATATTGCATTCGGCTATGTGCCCACTCATGAGGTCACCAATAGCCTATAATATCACATCTGCTATGTCCACTCCAGAAGTCACAGATAGCCTACAACTGCAAATATTGCTGGGAAAGCAAACTGACTTGCGGGGTAGCAGATAAAAAAATACTGCTAACAAAAGACCTGCAAAGTTATATGTATAATATCCATTGGCACTGACCAACACTGCTAAGTATAATTGGTCAAATAACACATCAGAAAGTGTAGGGATCTCACTGCCTCGTCTCCTATAACTAGACTCATCTGTAGTATTCCGAATCATACACCAAATTCCACTGAACAGTCCAAACTTTCCAACAGAATAAAATAGTACTCATAATTACAAATAAGGTCACACACGATCGCACTATCTCACTGAGCAAGAGGTAGTGACTTAGACACGGGTTCACCTTCAGTGGCCAGTCCCACCTGCATCTCACAATACCCGTGGAAACCTCTGTTGCCTGTTAATCTCAAGAAACACTTGTCTCACAGCTTTAAGTAGTGTGGACCTTTTGCACTTGTCTCTGTCATCATCAACATCTAGTACCTTTATGACTAGCATAAGTGATCGCATCTCTGACCTCTCTTCAATAGCAAAGTGTGTTCAGCACAACGTCCACATTCCTTGTGCACTTTCAGCATTTATAATTTTGTTATGTTGTAAAAGATATAAAATCAAAAGGAAAGTAGAACCAGTCAGCTTGTCATCATCAGGAACAAAGGAATGTTGTGGCTGGAAAGCCTTAATCAGAATATTACATGGATCACATCAGCATCAACGACCAGGACACCTATTGGCTCGGCGGTAAACGACTTCGACTGTCAGTTGAGACAGTATTTGGGTCTGTCTTCTTTGATCACATTGACACTGCAGGTGTCTTTTTAGGGCTTTTGGTGGCGTGCAATGCTAATTAGTTAGTTAGTCTTTCCTCTTGTGTCGAGTGCGGCACATAGGGCAGAGGTCGTGACTCTCCATGCACGGCGGTCCGTTGCAATCCGTTGTAGGTCTTGGATGTTTGAGTGGCCCATGAGCGAGCCTTCCCTGATGATAGTTCTACGTAGGGTTTCCCTTGGTCTTCCACGAGATCTTTTCCCCTGTGGTGTCCAAATGAGGGCTTGGTAAGGAAGTCTTGATTTATCCATTCTAAGGGCGTGGACGACATAGTTCCAGCGGCGTTTTCGTATAAAATTAGACACATATTCTTGCCTTTTTTGTGTATTGGTTCGGAAATCTGACCATTTGAAGTTTAGTTTTCTTCTAAGGCATTTATTTTCAAAACTGTCTAATTAATAGCCATTAATATATTGCCCATAACCTCATTACAATTTTTACCCTAAAGCTTCCCCTTCTGGGGATGCTAGTTGAACATGATGATTTTTATCCCAGCAAAGCATTGATTGATTACATGAATAGACAGTATTGCAATTACAAATAAGAATACACAAAAATCACTTAACTGTAGTATCTCTGGCATTAATACACATGCCTATCTGGCCAGTTGGTGCTCTGACACACATGTAATTGTGTATGTGTGTGGACTTTGGTTAGCATAGGGAGCCTTTGCTGTCCATAGCCCATAAGGGAAGAAACCAATAGTAACTCTGTAACCTTCCATGTGTGTTGTAAGAAGTGACTATGTGGGATGATGTGTCACTGGCTACCTCATCCAGTAGAGAACTCTAGTTGTCAAATCCAGGTAATCAGGAACAAGTCTATGCTGGCTTGAGTTGGCTGAGGTAAGGTTGCCAGCGTCTTCATTTCATGACTAAATCTCAGCATCTGCAAACAACTTTGGACATTCTAAGATTTGTCCACAATTTTACAAGCCAAGACAATTAACACAGTGGGACTGTATTATTGAAACTGTTGGAATCTATGCTGAGTGAACGAAACCATTGTAAAATTTAATGTCAAACATTTGATGTGCATGAATTTGTATGGACATTTGGTGTAAAATAAAGACATTTTTAAAAGATCAGGTCTTTAGAAAAATGTACACGGAACTCATTTTAAATATAACCTAATGAGGAAGCAAAATGTGTTGTTTAGTGCATGTTTGTCAGCTTCCTCATTTAGTTAAGATTTTTAGTCAAATTTTCCTGGAATTCCATGTGGAGAGGTAAGATAAGCGAATTAGAAGCGAGCCTTTTGCACTCTCGTGATGGATTTGATGTCTTTGGATAAAAATGCTTTTGATCAAATGATATTGCTTGTTACAAAACAACTATCAACCCTTCTTGATAGAATTGGTTCCAGACATTTTTAGGGTACACTAGTCACTAACAATATATATGGATACATCTGGTGATTTTTCACTCTTAAAAAGACACGTTTTTTTTGAAAGAAGAAAATCAAAATATTAACTAGTCATAATATGTCATTCTACATTTGTAGTTTAGATATAATGACTCCATTGTAGAATAACGAGGTTGGGCTTTCTGAACAGAAAAATTGAGCTTAAATGAGTGGATAGGTTTGTAAAACATTAAGTGGAATATTCAACTTACACTTTGTCCTGTATTTTGTACTTATATTGTATGTAAGTAAGAGTCGGGGATTATCAAAATTTCACAGGGAATTGACGATGTGACTGGGGAGCCTTTAATACAGCGGGAAGATGACAAAGAGGAGACTGTGAAAGCTCGACTTGAGCATTACAGGCGGCTTACACATCCTGTCTTACAGTTTTTCAGGTTGGTAAAGGCTGCCTTATTATGTATAATTATAATTTTAGTGCTTGGTGTGACACTGTGAGCTGTGGATTTTATGTAGCATGTTAAATTCTTCAGTGCTTGCAGCGATTTTGTGTTGTGGTAAACTGCACCAAAAATGCTGGGGGACAATTGCATGTTTGGACTGGTGTGTACTTTATTGCATGTGTGGATGCTGGCTTGTCATGGTTAACTGATTCCATCAGCAGTGAGCTTCAGTGCTGGTAGGGATCTGTTGGCATATCTGGTGTGTGCCTTATGCATTTACTTTGCATGTGCAAGCTTCAAGAACAGAGTGCTCTGTTTTTATATAGGACAACAAAAGTTGTTTGCCATGAAGTTCGAACCTTGAATAACTACCTCATTCTAATAACTAAGTGTTGACTGAACAAGACAGCCTATATTGTAGTTGTATGTTTTTTCATCTTAGCGTTGAGAACCTGGATGTTTGATGGTAAGAAAAAAAACTAATTGAAATTATGCTTTATCAGTAAGTAGTAGTTTCATGTTGGGGGTGGAATAGTTTGACAAGGATATGGAAAAGATGATATCATGCTCTGATGTAGGGGTTAAGGTAGTTTTGTGATAAATAAGGATAATGTGACTACTATGACACTTCTACAGTAAGGATAGAGTTGTATGTTAAAGATGGGAATAATTTGATGGTCTGTTTAAATCCATCGAGGTTTAAATATCTGTTTCGTGACGAGATGAAGAAGACAAAGTCTTATAACGAATCTTTGGACCCATCAAAGAAACAGCAGGGTATGGAGAGTGAGAAGCAACAACGAAATTCATAATCTGTTTAAATCACCATTGATAACTGGCATCATGAGAGCTAATAGACTGAATTGGTCTGTATTGAGAGAATGTAGTTGACAGAGAAGTGAAAACTGTATACACGTGGGAAATTAATGGTCGTAGACCACGAGGCAGACCAAGAAGATAATTGAGAGATAATGTCCAGACAGACCTGCAAACACTTGGAGTCACCAACTGGAAGGAGAAGACCAATCAGAGAGATTAATGGAGGTGGGTGATATCTGCAGCAATGAACCCCAAAGGCTCAGAATGCTGAAGAAGAAAAAGAAGATAGTTTGATGGTAAAGATAGGACGATTAAATCACCATTTCAACTTCTTAACAGTAAGCCTATCGTAATTTTATGTTGTGGATGGGCTTTTAAAGGTCAGTGGTGACTGCTGGCGAACGGCTACAATCACTCACTCATCACCAGTACCCATCCACACTGAACTAGGCGTTACTTTGTGACTATTTTGTAGAGCCTCAGTATAATTGTGCTGTATGACTAGACAGCTAAACAGGGTTTCCAGTATTGCCCCTGTTTGATTCTCATCCTTGAGATCATGATCCTACTGTCGGCAAACATGGATGTCCTGGGAAGTTCAGATTCACAGCAGGGAAACATTGCTTTGATTTTCTGTAAACATTTTTTGTATGTTTTAAAATTTTATGAAACTGGTGTTAATGATTGCAGAAACAAGGGAATGGTGGAGGAGTTCACAGGCAAATATTCCAACGAGCTATGGCCACAGATCCACGAAGCTCTGTCTCAGCTGGTGAAACCAATCCAGTACACACATTACAAGTGAAGCAATCTATACCAGGGTCTTGTTTATGCACTACTGCAGCATTCTGGCTTTTTTACTTTCTTCTTTCATAATAATGAGAAATTAAGACTGCTAGGAATTGGGTTATATGGTTTCCAGTCGCATACCAGTGGCGGCTCATGCATAGGTGCTGTAGAACTGCAACACCCCCTATTTTTCACTCTGTATTATTGATAACATTCAATATGAGTCTTCTTCTTTAATTCTTTATCAGTACTTGAGCATTATATAAGCCCTAAAAAAATTTAGAATCCTTATATGGAACTGTGCCTTTCACAGCTCCAATTACAACCATATTTTGGCTGTTTTTCACATGCACAAAAAAAGAAGCTACACAAAAGCTAGAGCGGCACTGTTGCAAGCACAGTTTTGGCTGACCCCGTTTTATTAATCTTTTCCTGCAAAGTGAAGTAAGAATGGATTTTGTTTTTAAATAAGTTGATCAGGCTTGAAAGGTGATAATTTAACAAAGACTACACATTTTCTGAAGCAGCACTCCCACTAATTTTAGCTACGAGCCGCCACTGCTGCAGACTAATCCAACTTTCAGAATCGAAACAAATTCAAGCTCATATTTATTGATTAATATATAATGAAAATCGTGGTATGCTCATCATAATTTACCTACCTTCTTAGTCACTGCTTTGGCAAACTAAATAATCGGCACACATTGTAAACAAATGTCAGTCATTTGTCTGCTATGTAGTAGGGTAGCTAGTTTTTCAAACTTAAATCAATCCATGTTTCTAGTGTTGCAATTTTAGGGTCGGCAGTTTCATCTAAATGTCATAGTAAATCAGTTTGTATTACCTTATGACTAGTTGCAAAGAATAACCTGTATTTATATGGAAAGATTTCCGCAAGTTTTAATTGCACTAGTTTTGTAGAAATTTACAGTAGATATGGATGGTTACTGACTAGACCCATCATCATTTTATCTTAAATATGTAGATTTTTACACTTGAAAGGTTCAAAATCAAAAATACTGCGCAGCTGAAGCTGTGACTGGGTGCAGATTAGACAGGAAAAGTAGTTTTTATTTAATTATGCATTAACCTAAGATTGTAGTTTTTGTTGTTGCTGTACCTAATACTAATTTTTTTGTGTGTATAATATTATACTCCAAATGTTAATGCCTGTCACTGAACTTTTTGTGTAGATATGCAATGTATTTTTACTCTTTAGAGGATTTCATTCTTATATATTTGTTCATTTTATGTTCTTGGCAGAATATATAGTTTATGTGATGAGTGGTTGTAAGTTTGGTTATCACAACATTATTCATTGTCATCCATCAGAATAAAAGTCACAATTTTTCGCACTAGACATTGTAGACAAATTAAAGAACATGTCTTAGAAGATTATCCTGTCTTGGAGGAGCTGTTAAGCAACATGTGGACACACCTAGTAGACCTGTTAACTAAGCTTTGGGGGAGCCTACGATACCTTGAGCTGACATTCCAATAAGGGACCCTTGGTGGATTTAGCACACAACCAAAGATTGCTGAAGAAATTAAAGATCATCCCATCCTTTACATTTCTTATAGTATTATTATCACTGTTCTCTAACTCCTATGGCCTTAACCCAATTTGGTGTTTATTTGTTTTGCCAAAATTGTGAATGTTGCAGTGATTTACCTCATTCACTTTCTTTTCTGTGATGCAATTAAAGCCTTGGTTGCAGCAGCAGTGCCAAATTTTTTTTCTTTAAAATGCTTAAAAACATTTTTTTATGGTAATATTTTTGTCTCCTTTTAGTTTCATAAAGTCGTTTATTACTCTACTTTTTTTTACAGTGGTTACCTTACTTAGATAAAAAATACATTAATTTTGAGTTTATTCTTTATACAAATCATCAATTATTACTTGTCACATTTTAGGTAAAGACGAGTTTTTTGCTGTCAGTTTTACACTCTTTTACTATACATTTTTATATAAACCTGAAACTTGATTTCAGTGCAATTTTTTCGTAGATTAATTATAACATTTGAGACCTAAAACAATAGCTTTTTTATATTTATACAAATTCAGCTGTTATTAATGTATAATAAAAGCAGTAATCATTGTGCTGGCTGGATGCACACCTAAGAGCCTGGGGGTTAACATCCACATTAAGGCTTTTTTTTTTTTGAAGTCGGCCTTGCTTTGTAGGTAGACCTAGCCTAAAGAGTACCAGGTTATGCTCTGGGAAGTAAAGGTGGCCAACGCTCGCCATTTTGGCCTATACAAACTACATGTTTAGCAATATATACCTAATATGTGAAAAAGGTTCCTTTCCTAATAATAATACATAAGAAATAGATTATGGCTGGTTCCAAAATGTAGAAAAGGTCATTAATTTGTATATTCAATTTTTATTATGTACGGATGTCATTTAATGTTCATCCTATGTTCAGATGATTTTAATTTATAGTTGATGTGAAATGTTGTACTGGATACTATATTTGTGAGACACATGAAATAAAATAAAAATAGACAGCTGATCGAAATGAGGACATGCGCAGATTTTGTGTTTTCGTTTGATTGGGAGGTGTCGCGTTTTTCCTGCTGCCTTTGGTATAGCACCGTTGGTTAAAGGTTGAAAGGAAAATTAGTCACCATAGAAATAAGATTTCTGAGGAGGGCTGCAGGTGTAACAAGAGAAGATAAAATCAGGAATGAGGTCAGCAGAACAAAGTCGGCACAAAACCAATTCTAACTTCCATGCAAGGACAGCAAATTGATGGGTGTGTCTACTTAGAGAATACCTTGTATTGCCGTACTATACAAGGCATACACTAAATAAGATCATTGACAAAGAAGATGAGGTAGACCAAGAACAAGATAGAAAAAATAATGTCAGAGAAACTCCATCATGATTTGTCTGTGGTCGAGGCAGGCAGACGAGCAAGAAGCAGAACCTTTTATCTCCCTCGATACTGAAAGCAGTAAAAAAGGAAGGGGAGAAGAAGAAGCAAAAGGTTGAAAGCCTGAAAAGACGTGCTCAACAAGCATTGAGTGTGGACATTGTGTTGGTTTAGCGTCCGTGGCTAAGGTGTTGCGAATCCGACTCGTAATCCAACGTACCGCGATCGAAACCCACTGCAGGCTGCATGGATTTTTATCGTGGTGCGGAACGTCGCAGGTTGACCCAGCCTAGAATGGGTACCAGGATGGGCTGTCCTGGGAAAGTAAAGACAGCCGGCGTAATGCTGACTACATTACCCACCGATTGCTGATGGTCTGTAAAAATATAGGTGCTCTTCCCATATGCCCGATACGCCTAAAGGTGTGGAAAGGGATCTTTACTTTACTTTTACTTTTTATTGTGTTGGTTTAAGAAGGTGTCAATGTATTGAAAACATTAAAAAAAGATGAAAGAAAATGGGACTAGGCAGTTGGTTCACTAAAGGGGAGTTTGTCTGTATTGATTGTTATATTTATTATATTGCTGTTTATTCTTGTGTGTCCTACTGATTATTCTGTTATTATAATGTCTTTGGTCCTGTCTGTGAAAGAGAAGACTGGAGTACATCATCACAGTGGTAAAGCTGCAGGTGAAAAGTGGTGGTGGGAGACTGAGGTGAAAGATCATTGTTAGAATTGATTAAAAGTATGCGAGACAGAAGGTTGTAAACAGATATGACCATCATTGCCACATGACATGGACTATAAGAAAAAGAATGTCAAAGATTTTTTGTAATTGTGAGACCCTTAACTACCAGAAATATTTATATTTGTGTCCTTGCCCACTCTTGCCATAAAGTTTTGTGGATAAAAGTAATTTTTGATCTGGATCATAATGTCTCTTACCACGAAACAAAATCAGGAGGTGGGGAATAGATGCTGGTGCTAAGAAACCTGGTAACAGAATAATTTGAAATCCATGCATTTGAATTCATTGGGCGAAGGAGACTGAAAAACACACGGAGAAGAGAGAGCCAGATGAATAATTTATAGAAAATATGGGGGGGGGGGGGGCTAGATTCGTGAGAATATGCATTTTTCATGTTGTAACAGAAGGGGGTTAAATGCTTAGGACCTATAGTAAATAAATATTGGTGCCATCTCCACAAGTGAGTGGTCGGCTACAGAATACTACTGTTGCCTCTGCGAAATTTATGTGGTGAGGCTTCCATCTCCTCCGCGGCACAACTCTTGTACAATTGTCTGAAAACCAGAGAACAAATTGCTAACCTAAGCCACAGAGCCGCTTGGAACCTTTACTGTCGTAAAGGAAAGAATTTTAGATAACACAAACACACCCCAGAAACTGGATTTGGTCTATTACAGTACTGTATGTAACATTTATCTTTTTACCCTTGGACTCTAAAAAAAAGTTTTACACAGGTCACTAATAAATTTTGTTTATGCGCATTTCAATTCTTTTAGAAATATGTGAAGTTGAGTGATCAATAAGCATGAATGGAATGGTGAATTAAATGGATTACCTCCTTTGAGCCTAAATATATGGGGATTTGTAATGGACAGTGATACATTAGTGACATCTCAAGGCACAGGGTTAAGTTCAGTAAACAAGCTCTGTATTTTCATAGACCAAGCTGTAGTTGATCGGAAGTGGATTTCAACATCATTCAATCAGCTTTGCTTCCCAGAACATTTCTGTTGATACCATTTATTTAATGCAATTTCAACCAAATTTAGTCATTTTTTTTAAGTGTTTTAATTTAAGAGTATTCCTGTTTATTGTCACTTTTCTAGATAAGTACATTGTAAATTGTCATTATGCAGTGTGTGCTAATTTGGTCGTACGACATTCCAGTTTGTGTCCATTACTGCCATTACCAACTCTCAAAAAAATATGTGCTTTTTTGTATTGATTGCCTGTCCAGTATTATTAAGATTTAGCTGACACCTTCTATTGTTACAGAAAATGTGTATTTCTTTGTAGACCTCTAGCCACTGTGCTACCACAGCCACCCTTCAGTGGTAGAAGACTCTGTTAACATCACTGCTGTGTATGCTTTTAAAAGGAAAGTATCTGTGCATCTTGAAGATTTGACTTGACAAGTTATTAGAACCCACACGGACAATACATTTCATATGCATGTTTTGAAATGTTTGTGCAATGAAGTGTAAATCTGTTCCGGTGTTTGCAGAATTCTGATATTTTCAGTCCTCTCACAATGTTATCTAAATAATATTCTCTCTTGACATGATCACAGATTGTAGTTCTGTTGGTTACTATGTTGAAATTTACTGAAAATTTATTCTTTTAATACTTTAACTCTTTCAGGACCATGAATTTTGACACGGCCCACATTAATTTCCTTTCACAAAAAATGGCAGACGGGGTTGTGTACAAGAAAGGCAATAGAGAATGTTAATATACTTCTTATCCCTATAAAAGTATATATTTTTTTAAACAGAAATGAATGTACATTTAGTATCTGATAAGTGTATGGTTGTTTTTAATGGTTAGTAGGAAAGAAGAATTCAGCAGGTGGTAATTTTACAACATTTTACAAACTAAATTCTTCACTTACCATGGTTTTGCAGCCACAAGAGTAGTGAATAACCTAATTTGAGAACAAAACTTCAAAGTTTGTTCAAATTCCAAAGTTATGGCGAGTTTCTGAGTTAGTTTAGCACTCAGGGACTCTTAGTTCTCACATAGTGCTGAGCAAAATTTCAAAGAATCAATAGCAGAAAAATGGACCATTACACATATACTATTTACTTTGTACAGTTATATATAGACTGTAGCTGCAATGATTTCAATGTAGCTTCTCTTTGTAGTGTCTCTTTGTTTCGAGCACTTTCCTTCTCTTAGATCATAAATATGGTAGCCTGAGACATTGTCTCTGTAAATTTCAGAGCTTCAGTCGCATTTTGCGACCTGTACTTGTGGTTGGAACAGTGGTATTCATGGCACTCGAAAACGACCTTAGAAAATGCACTGTTGTAAAAACGTTTTGATGTTAATCTAATCATATTATACATGTGTGGCTTCTAATAGGGAATGAGGCTGAAAGGATTTTGGCAGAGTGACTATATCTGAATAGTTTAATCATACTTCCGAACATTAGAAACAAGTAGGGAGCTGTGTGTGAAGCAAAACGTAGGGGATACACGGTCGATGATAACAGCGTTGTTTGGGCAAAACGGAACTTCTCAATCAACGCTCACACCGTTGCTCGGGCCTTAAAGAGTTAATTGATAAAGTTCTTAAAGTTTGAATTGAAAGAAATGAAGAAGTTTAAAAGATTAGGAGCTGGGCCTCGGAGAAGAAAGGTCAGATACATAAGACAACATCAGTGATCCTGAAATATCCACTTGTTATGGAATGTTCTTTTTCAAGTTAGCTGGTCTTGCTAGTCACACTCACCATCGCTATGGGCAGTGACTCCGGGGCCTCCCTAGAGCACAATATAAACCTGTATATAGCACAGTAAAACACCCTCAGCTAATGCAGACCTTGCTTTTGTGGATTTGTATGAAACCTCAGTTTATGTATCAGTGTGGTTCCATCCAATTCCTTAGTGGCCATGTATAACCCACTGCTGGCTTGCTAGATCAGTCACAGTTTTAGGGAGAATTTAACCTGGTAAATCTTAGTTTACCTGGCAAGCCAGTGCCCTTTTACCCTAGGGTCATGATGATTTATTGTACACCATTTGGAGATGTAGTTGGCTTGGCAAGATATTGATGATCACTTTTTGTTTCCCTGAGAGAAGATGCAGGACAGTGTGACATCATGCCAGGAAAGATTGTATGTGTCAGCTTTGATAGAAAGTGCACAAGATAGAAGGTTATGGATAGACATGACTACCACTACAAGCCATGAGGAGAAGAAGAAAGAGAAAGCTAATAAACAACCCCACCATCACTGCCTTGCAGCACCAGGCTCAGGGATATCGTTTAGACTGATCTCTGGGTGCAATTTTTAAGTGCAAGATGAGCAAAAAATGTAAGTGTCTGTTTAGTAAAACATTTTCCTGATCATATATGTTTCAGAAATATCATTCACATTCTGCTGCATTTTAATTTACAATGATTTTTTTAATAATTTCTAATCAACAATTGTTAATATTATAAATATATAAACTGTATCCAGACTGCTAGATATTTTGTTATACACAATAAAAAGGGAAATTCTCCATAAAAATATGAATCTTATAGTTCATTTGATTCATTATCTTTCCTTTGAAAAGGCAGATGATGCACAGATGCATTATACACTCTGAGGCAAGTGTGCGAGCAAGCCATTGAGTATAATACCAAACAGAATATTGTGTTTGTAGATCAGGAAAAGACTTTTGATAGAGTGGATAGAAACAAACTTGTCTATTCTTGAGAACTACGGAGTACAAGGACAGTGACAAGAGAATTATAGCCATGAACCACACAAGCCAAAGTGCAATAAGAACACAAGAAGGCATTTCAGATATGTTCACAGTCAACACAGGAGTGAGACAGGGATGTGTGCTCTCCTCGCTTTTATTTAACATCTATATAGACAGAATATCTAAAGAAGCAAGTTCTGATACAGACAAATTAGACCTTCAAAGCAATGTTTCCCCGATGTGAATTTGAACAAAGAAGACACAAACAATAGACTGCACAATTTATTGCCTGGCATATTTCGCTGTATCTCGTCAGGTGCATACTACAGTAACAAGTGAATAAATGAAGCAAATAGCTGAATCCTAGAAACTGAAACACAAATTCGAGTACATTCTACACTGTCTGTTTCACCAAGGTAACCTTAAGGAAACTACCATTTCTTTCTGCCTACAGAGATCCGGTTTTAACCGGTGGATCGCGGAAGCTTCAGCGTATCTGAGTTATCTACGGTTGGCCGATTTGTAAATAATTCGAAATGCATCATCCCTGTTAATGATGTGCCCGGAATTTAGAATGTGGCACGCAATTGCTGATGATGGATTTTGTCGACCAGTCACCTGATTCGTTGTTGTTGAGGTGTTAGTGTTTTGCATTGCTTTTACCAACCATAGTGGAATATGTTCAGCAACCCGTTTCTCCAGTCGTCGATCGGTTCTGCCCACATATGCAGCGTTACAGGTGCATTTAAATTGGTATAAACAGTTAGATCTGGCGTACGTCGAGACTGGTTCTTTTACAGGTGGCGTAGGAATCGTGGTGGTTTTGAATCTCATAACGGGCATGGCTGCGTAAAAGGTTTGACCGACTGCTGTTTTGAGTCGGTCATATACACGTTGCATGACGTTATCTTCCCGAAACGTTAGATGTATATAAACTTGTTTTTTTTGGCACCGACATTTCTAATGTAACTGGTTTAGGTGGCTGGCAATGGCACTTAATAAAACCACCTGGATATCCATTAGAAAGCAGTGTTTGTTTAATCGTTTCGAATTCAGCTTGTAGAGTGTCGCTGGAACAAATCTTTCTAGCACGGTGGAATAATGTCCTCACTAGACCACGTTTGTATTGCAAAGGTGCAAAACTGTTGAAATGGATGTACTGGCCTGTCCAAGTGTCTTTACGATAAACTGACCTTTCAATAGTGCCATTATCTCTACGTCTCATTAAAATGTCTAAAAAGGCCAAGGTGTTGCTACTTTCATGTTGTAGGGACACTGTGATGTTTTTGTGCATTTGGTTCATTTTTGTGTGAAACGACTCTGCCTGTTGTTTGTTTGTGGCGATGATGAGTATGTCATCAACGTAACGCCGGTAGAATACTAAACTGTCAATATCAATGGACATCTGTTCCTCGAGGTGTGCCATAAAGATGTCCGCTAGAATAGGGCCTAGAGGGCTTCCCATGGCCACACCGTCAATCTGGCGGTAAGACTGCTTAAGAAAGCTGAAATTGATGTTCGAAATGCACAACAGTAAAAGTTCCTCAAGTTTTGAAATAGGTAAACCTACTTGCAGATTTTTATTTCCTATACGGTCACATATAATTTTCACAGTTTTTTTCAAGGGCACGTTTGTAAATAGTGATGCTACATCTATTGATGCCATGTATTTTTGATTTACATTCATTGTGTCTAGTAATTCTGCCAGTTCAAATGAATCTCTGAGTATTTTGGGTTCAAATGATTGTCGTACTGGTTTTAGTAGTTCCACTAGCCATTTGGCCAAACCGTGTTGAGCTGAGCTTATCATCGACAAGATAGGCCTAAGAGGCATGCCAGGTTTGTGTACTTTTGGAAGACCGTACAACTGCGGTATTAGTGAGCCACACGGTGTGAGCATCTTAGCGGTAGCTTCGCTGATGAATATCAGACCAAAATGGAAGAAATATTATCTGATCAATCTAAATTTCTGCTGGATTCCAAAGTAAATAACGTCAATATCATGGAAGCGAAAATGAAGAAAGTAATCAAATCACTCTTGGCAGGAAATTTCATCAGCGAAGCTACCGCTAAGATGCTCACACCGTGTGGCTCACTAATACCGCAGTTGTACGGTCTTCCAAAAGTACACAAACCTGGCATGCCTCTTAGGCCTATCTTGTCGATGATAAGCTCAGCTCAACACGGTTTGGCCAAATGGCTAGTGGAACTACTAAAACCAGTACGACAATCATTTGAACCCAAAATACTCAGAGATTCATTTGAACTGGCAGAATTACTAGACACAATGAATGTAAATCAAAAATACATGGCATCAATGGATGTAACATCACTATTTACAAACGTGCCCTTGAAAGAAACCGTGAAAATTATATGTGACCGTATAAGAAATAAAAATCTGCAAGTAGGTTTACCTATTTCAAAACTTGAGGAACTTTTACTGTTGTGCACTTCGAACATCAATTTCAGCTTTCTTAAGCAGTCTTACCGCCAGATTGACGGTGTGGCCATGGGAAGCCCTCTAGGCCCTATTCTAGCGGACATCTTTATGGCACACTTGGAGGAACAGATGTCCATTGATATTGATAGTTTAGTAGTCTACCGACGTTACGTTGATGACATACTCATCATCGCCACAAACAAACAACAGGCAGAGTCGTTTCACACAAAAATGAACCAAATGCACAAAAACATCACAGTGTCCTTACAACATGAAAGTAGCAACACCTTGGCCTTTTTAGACATTTTAATGAGACGTAGAGATAATGGCACTATTGAAAGGTCAGTTTATCGTAAAGACACTTGGACAGGCCAGTACATCCATTTCAACAGTTTTGCACCTTTGCAATACAAACGTGGTCTAGTGAGGACATTATTCCACCGTGCTAGAAAGATTTGTTCCAGCGACACTCTACAAGCTGAATTCGAAACGATTAAACAAACACTGCTTTCTAATGGATATCCAGGTGGTTTTATTAAGTGCCATTGCCAGCCACCTAAACCAGTTACATAAGAAATGTCGGTGCCAAAAAAACAAGTTTATTTACATCTAACGTTTCGGGGAGATGACGTCATGCAACGTGTATATGACAGACTCAAAACAGCAGTCGGTCAAACCTTTTACGCAGCCATGCCCGTTATGAGATTCAAAACCACCACGATTCCTACGCCACCTGTAAAAGAACTAGTCTCGACGTACGCCAGATCTAACTGTTTATACCAATTTAAATGCACCTGTAACGCTGCATATGTGGGCAGAACCGATCGACGACTGGAGAAACGGGTTGCTGAACATATTCCACTATGGTTGGTAAAAGCAATGCAAAACACTAACACCTCAACAACAACGAATCAGGTGACTGGTCGACAAAATCCATCATCAGCAATTGCGTGCCACATTCTAAATTCCGGGCACATCATTAACAGGGATGATGCATTTCGAATTATTTACAAATCGGCCAACCGTAGATTACTCAGATACGCTGAAGCTTCCGCGATCCACCGGTTAAAACCGGATCTCTGTAGGCAGAAAGAAATGGTAGTTTCCTTAAGGTTACCTTGGTGAAACAGACAGTGTAGAATGTACTCGAATTTGTGTTTCAGTTTTTAGGATTCAGCTATTTGCTTCATTTATTCACTTGTTACTGTAGTATGCACCTGACGAGATACAGCGAAATATGCCAGGCAATAAATTGTGCAGTCTATTGTTTGTGTCTTCTTTGTTCAAATTCACATCGGGGAAACATTGCTTTGAATTTCTGAAACGTCGCCTCCCACAGTCAACTGTGAAGCGACTGGATGGATTATTTAAACTGAAGTGTAAAATCGCAGTACAGGATTGCCGGTTACGGTTTCTTGGAGAATGCCTTACGTCTGGAATATTTCCTCACCGTTATCTCAGATCGCTGAGAGCTGAGAAAATCTGCCCAACAGTACGAAATTTGAGACGAATGACGAAAAATTACATAGAAGAAATCCAATCGAAATTGATAAACCTAAGGCGAATTCACAGTTCGACCTACAACATTACTAACGATCTGACTCTGTATTGCTATTTAAAGTTCACAAAATTTTGTAATGAAACAGTAGGTAAAGTGAAAATTCAAGAAACTACACGATTAAAGAAGTCATTGAGTTCCGAAAAGATCACCACTTCTGTGCTTGACAATCCTGAGAAAAATGTGATCAATCTATCTTCGATTACACTCAGTAAACTACAAACTGAAGCTCTCGCTTACGGATTAAAGTTCTGCATAAAACCAAAACAAATCAACCCCATCGAGTCACAAGCTCAGTTCGAAATGTTCTTTGATCAGCTTTCGACATTGACCTCGTCGTCTACCGATTCGGTTGGTTGGTTAAAAGCTAGATTGGTGGATTTGGAACATCAGTACCGCACATCCCAGTCTAAGCAAAAGTGTCCATTATCTAAAGAGCATATTATTGCTCCGAAAACATTAAAAGCCAACGAACAGTTAATAATATTGAAACCAGACAAAGGTAATGGTGTCGTTTTGGTGGACAAGTCAAAATATCAGACCAAAATGGAAGAAATATTATCTGATCAATCTAAATTTCTGCTGGATTCCAAAGTAAATAACGTCAATATCATGGAAGCGAAAATGAAGAAAGTAATCAAATCACTCTTGGCAGGAAATTTCATCAGCGAAGCTACCGCTAAGATGCTCACACCGTGTGGCTCACTAATACCGCAGTTGTACGGTCTTCCAAAAGTACACAAACCTGGCATGCCTCTTAGGCCTATCTTGTCGATGATAAGCTCAGCTCAACACGGTTTGGCTAAATGGCTAGTGGAACTACTAAAACCAGTACGACAATCATTTGAACCTAAAATACTCAGAGATTCATTTGAACTGGCAGAATTATTAGACACAATGAATGTAAATCAAAAATACATGGCATCAATGGATGTAACATCACTATTTACAAACGTGCCCTTGAAAGAAACCGTGAAAATTATATGTGACCGTATAAGAAATAAAAATCTGCAAGTAGGTTTACCTATTTCAAAACTTGAGGAACTTTTACTGTTGTGCACTTCGAACATCAATTTCAGCTTTCTTAAGCAGTCTTACCGCCAGATTGACGGTGTGGCCATGGGAAGCCCTCTAGGCCCTATTCTAGCGGACATCTTTATGGCACACTTGGAGGAACAGATGTCCATTGATATTGATAGTTTAGTAGTCTACCGACGTTACGTTGATGACATACTCATCATCGCCACAAACAAACAACAGGCAGAGTCGTTTCACACAAAAATGAACCAAATGCACAAAAACATCACAGTGTCCTTACAACATGAAAGTAGCAACACCTTGGCCTTTTTAGACATTTTAATGAGACGTAGAGATAATGGCACTATTGAAAGGTCAGTTTATCGTAAAGACACTTGGACAGGCCAGTACATCCATTTCAACAGTTTTGCACCTTTGCAATACAAACGTGGTCTAGTGAGGACATTATTCCACCGTGCTAGAAAGATTTGTTCCAGCGAAACTCTACAAGCTGAATTCGAAACGATTAAACAAACACTGCTTTCTAATGGATATCCAGGTGGTTTTATTAAGTGCCATTGCCAGCCACCTAAACCAGTTACATTAGAAATGTCGGTGCCAAAAAAAACAAGTTTATATACATCTAACGTTTCGGGAAGATGACGTCATGCAACGTGTATATGACCGACTCAAAACAGCAGTCGGTCAAACCTTTTACGCAGCCATGCCCGTTATGAGATTCAAAACCACCACGATTCCTACGCCACCTGTAAAAGAACCAGTCTCGACGTACGCCAGATCTAACTGTTTATACCAATTTAAATGCACCTGTAACGCTGCATATGTGGGCAGAACCGATCGACGACTGGAGAAACGGGTTGCTGAACATATTCCACTATGGTTGGTAAAAGCAATGCAAAACACTAACACCTCAACAAGAACGAATCAGGTGACTGGTCGACAAAATTCATCATCAGCAATTGCGTGCCACATTCTAAATTCCGGGCACATCATTAACAGGGATGATGCATTTCGAATTATTTACAAATCGGCCAACCGTAGATTACTCAGATACGCTGAAGCTTCCGCGATCCACCGGTTAAAACCGGATCTCTGTAGGCAGAAAGAAATGGTAGTTTCCTTAAGGTTACCTTGGTGAAACAGACAGTGTAGAATGTACTCGAATTTGTGTTTCAGTTTCTAGGATTCAGCTATTTGCTTCATTTATTCACTTGTTACTGTAGTATGCACCTGACGAGATATAGCGAAATATGCCAGGCAATAAATTGTGCAGTCTATTGTTTGTGTCTTCTTTGTTCAAATTAGACCTTTATAATCATTATGAAGTACACACATCAGAAGAAGTTTTTGATTCAGCCACATTAAATGAACTACTATTTGCTGACAACCAGAGCTTGTTCTACCCTGAAGAAGATAGACTGCAAGACTACATTACCAGGTTAAGTTTAACTCAGCATGCAGTAAATACAACATGAAGATCAATGTAAACAAAACCGAAACAATGCAAGTTAGTAGAACCCCTGGCCCACTACACATACAGTTGAATGGTTCTGCTCTGAATCAAGTTAGGGAGTTTTAATATCTAGGAAGTATGATCACAGAAGATGGTAGAATTGACAGAGAAATAGAAACCAGATGCCAGAAAGCAAGTGCACTTATATACCAATTGTCACCATTATTAAGACATCCAAGCATAACTATGAGTGCAATGAGACAGATTATTAATAGCATATTCCAAACATGGACACTATCTAAAGCCCATATACGCAAAATAGGTACATACTGGTTACAGATTGAAGACATTTTTTGATCAATATTTTGATCAATGAAAATTAATGCCCAGGTGATATAATATATACAGATGGGTTTTTAGTGAGAATTGAGAAGAGTCGGTGATGTTTTATTACAAAAGTGAAAGGACACTGCTTAATTAAAAACAGAGAGCCTCACGTACAGCGTCACTACTTCCAGTATGAGAATGGAGGTGGAGGCAGTAACAGCAGCTTTAGAGAAGCAAAGCCCGACGTGTTGTAACAGACTCACAGAGGATACTTCGGAAAATTGTAACTGGTGCTTACATCACTCGATAAGACCCTGATCAAGAGAATATCGGGGATTTTCTATTCTGGTATGCGAGATAATGAACAGGCTGATAGATTAGCTGCTGTCGCTCCTCAGGGTAGTGAGCTACTATATCATAAAGCAGATGTGGTGAAGGCTCTATGGGATCAAATGGACAGTGCAAAAGAACAGATAGGGAATCCTTGCACTAAAAGACTAGTTTAACAGTGGTGGTGGGAGGGGGTAGGGGGATGGTGAGTAGAAGTTCGGTGAGGTTTTCAACATTGAAGGGGAAACAGAGACGGACCTTTAATCAGTTTGCAACTGGTAATATTAGTATGTCAACTTTTCGTTGGTTACTGAAGAAGGAGACGTAGCACGTGTGGGAATGTACCAAGTGCAGTGGTTGTCAATTCTTGATTCATTCATTCGTGTAGGTGTAGCGGCGACTGCCCCAAAAAAAATTCTGGATATTCCGGCAAAACAGAATTGCTGACATCGGCAAATGTAGAATAATCAACATCAAAACTGATAACGTCAGTTTATCAGGCGAAAGACTTTACATATCTGTGAGTCTTTTTTCTTCAGAAAACGGGCGAATGAATACAGAAATTCAACAAAGATCACGTTATAGGGCAAATGGCACCAGTGTAAAAACGTAAGTACTCGAATATGAACGCTAAAAGAGCCTTGTTTGACATATATTCCTTGCCATCCTCTTTATGACGAAATGTTTCGTTATTTGAAGCCCCACCCTGGCTCTTGCCAGGGCCGCAATATAGCCAGGCCATAAATATGGCCAATTGGCTGAACGCGGTTTCTGGGACCTCTCCACGGTGATCCTCATCCACATGGTGGCACATAGTGTCATGGGGTGTTTATCGCTTGTGTGATGTCCTGGTGGAGTAGAAAGTCAGTCAGACCGTTTGATATATTATTCTAACCGTTGCTGTTCTTTCAGTGAATTCCTCACGGTGCTGTAATATCCCCTACCCTGTTCAGTATATTAGTAAACGACCTTGATGATGCCATCACGAACAAGGACACAGGACTAACTCAATTTGCGGACGATTGTGCAATCTACCACAGCCATAAGCAGATCCCCTGCGCTAAGAAAAGACTACAGACAAGTCTAGACGAAGTAGCACATTGGATGGGGAAATGGGGATTTAAAATCAACATTGACAAAACAGTAAGCATGATATTTAACCTTAAAAGACAGATTAATTATGACCTAGAAGAAACGAGACTCCAAATTAATGGTAGAACAGTTCAGCGGACACGTTCGACGAAATTTCTAGGAATAATTCTGGATGAGCAAATGACCTGGGCTAAGCACATCGATGATCTCGTAGTAAAGTGTACAAAGTACAATAATATGCTGAGAATGATTAAAGGAAACGGATGGGGAGCACACCAGGACACCCTAATACAATTCTATAAAGCCTACGTTAGGGGCAAAATGGAATACGGAAGCGTAGTATATGAATCAGCATCAGAGAACAGCAAATGCAAACTTGATAGGATTCAGTGCCAAGCTCTGACTTCCATCATGGGCGCTGGCAAAGGGACATCGAGAGAGGCCATGGAGGTAGCACTAGGCATCACATCGCTTAACCTCAGAAGGAAGCAACTAACTTATAGCTACTGGATGAAAGCGGCCAACGATGCCAGACACCCAGCTTCAGACGCTTTTTATCATAACATTACCCACCTAGGTGACAGACCGGTCAGAGATATACAGAGACCAGCAGCCTGGGACGCTGCACTAGAAATTAACGATGATGAGGACTTAGCTAGGACTCTAGAGGCAAGCGTTAGGTTTGTCCCTCAAATCCCTCCATGGAGACTAGAGCTGCCCAGGACAGACATGAGTCTGATGAAAATTATTAATAAGAAAACTGAAACATTTGAAGCCAAAACAATAACAGAAGAATACATAGACCAGATCCGATCAGACAATCTGGTTGCATACACTGACGGATCTAAGAATGAAGCAGGAGAAGTAGGAGCAGGAGTAATAATCCTACAGTGGAATATGCAAATAGAATATAAAATAACAGATCATGTGGCAGTATGCACAGCAGAACTAGTCGGCATAATGAAGGCACTAGAGATGGTAATTAATAAACCTCCAACTAAATTTACCATACTGACAGATTCATTGTCCTCAGTGCAGACGTTAAAAACACATAAAACTAGCAGTAGGCCAGATATTAAAGAAACAATCTTAAATCTAACAACCCAGCTCAAGAATAAAGGATGCCAAGTCACCATTGCATGGTTACCAGCACACAGAGGTGTAATAGGTAATGAAAAAGCTGACATAGCAGCCAAAAAGGGAGCTAAATGTGATGTTTTAGTAGATGTAGGACTCGGGAAAACTGAAAGGACTAGCATAATCAAACGACATATAATAAAAATGTGGAAACTTCAATGGCAAGGGAGCACTAAAGGCAGAGATGCCTATAACAACCTTAAAGAGCCCAGCCTTAACACACAGGTACGGGACAAACTGAAAATCCCAGCTAACAAACTACTATGGAGAGCTAGGTTAGGGTGGCATCCAGAGAAATGTACATCTCCACTATGTCTGGACTGCTTTCAAGATAATACAATAGAGCATTATATAATAAACTGCACTAAATATAAATTGGAGAGGAAACCCATTGAGGAGTATTTTCTAAAACGCAAACAACAGATTACTGCAAACAAATGTTTAAAGGTAGATAGCAATAAAGACATCCAAAAACTGGTTAAACAGTACCTTATTAAAACAAATCAAAACTAGAAAGACCAGATTAAGGATTTACTCAGTACAGCAGAAGGAACGGATCAGATGGTAACTCTGGATACCCTAGCGTAAAGGAGGTAGTGTAAGTATGATGAGTGCATAGATGTGAACATGGATACATACACAAGGATGAGTGCGTGTAGTATGAGTGCATTTATGTATAGGATGGATACATAAGACACGGTGTATGTAGGCGGATGGTAAGGGATCACGTATGGACAGGGCAGTGGGAATATAGATGTGCGAAAGGTAAAGATGAACGAGTACATGGATATAGAAATGTATTACTGTATGCATGTATATGTGGGTATGAGTGTGCATGTGTGTATATATATGAGAGCATGTATATTTATATATTTGTGTGTGTATGAATGACAGTGCACTCATAGAATCCATAAACTGTGTTGCTGCATGTCTGTTAATTAATGAGAACAAATGGAATGAAGTGTTTACGCAGCAAGACCGTCATCAACACACACCATCTACCAGAACATGATAAGACAGTACCGGACAGGTCACATACCAGTAACGGGACATAACTTAAAAGTGACACGACCAGACGAAATTACAGACATAGCGACACAAAACGCACAAGACACGGAAGAGTGAATGTCACTACGTGTGGATGTACTCGTTTTTATGAATGTAAGTACAGGCATTGGTAGACGCATATGAAAGAGTTTGCTTGTGTACGTAATGTCAATTAGGTATGCATACACGGATAAGTATGAAAGGACGTGCAAATATGTAGTGTTATCTGCGTGTATGGGTACTCGAGTGCAGGTACGCATACACCTAGTTGGGTGCGTCCATATACTCCGGGGATTCATACACAAAACCATCCCATTCCACAGCATGCATACAACATGCACATGACCGACAGGACTCACAACAAGATATGACTGACAGCAAATAGGGAAAACAAGTGACTCGATAATGACAGGACTAGAACGCATAACCACCAATACCACCCCATCACTGGGATGATAGCAAAGGTTGGTAACGTGATACACATAGTCCCGCCAAAAGGCCACGCTAGAATCCAGCAAGACGGCATCGACGAGAAATGACTGAATGGCCTCCCGCCCCCTTTCCCCTCACCTTTCTCAAACTCTTTCGGATGCACTATGAGTTTAACCCCCCAACCCATTCCCACAGAGAGCACTTGAGTTCGTTGCCCAACATGCCACAGCAATTCTCATCGCCGAACATTTGGATCTCAAAGCGTGAGCTGGATGCTGCGGTTATATGGTATTTACGTACACCGGAGCTTAGCTGTCAACACAACCCGATCACATAATAACAAATGACGACTGGACCCGCTTAAGACTCCACATAAACTCTCACACACATATCCATTACACGACTAACCCGTTCATATAACAGGAAGACAACTATAAGACCACTATGGTCACACGCGGAAAATTTTTACATTTCGGAACTATTCAAATTCAAAAACTGTTTTCAGTACTTTTTTGCAAAAAATAAAATACTCACAATTTTAAAACAATAAATGGTGGTCCAAAGGACGTTGTATATGGAAGCTCGCTCTTCTTCGAGATACGCCTAGCCAGATCAAAGGGAGACAGAACAAACAGGAAACACCAAGAAAGAAGAAGGAAGACATGCACCAGCGACAACAGGACGAGCGGTTTGATTCGGATGAAAGCATCAAGCCCAGAAACGGCACAAACACTAGAATTCAGTCACGAAAGTGACGTAAATAACCCAGACCACAAATATAGGCGGAGACTGTTAGCAGCCTAGGCTAGCTAGCAGCAGTCTGAACGTGGTCGAGCTTTTCTTTTTTTTTCCCCAAAAGGACTAGGACTAGGACTGTTCTTTCAGTGTTAAACATGGACACTGTCTTCAGAAGACAGAAGAAAAAAAGTCACCACAGAAATGAAATGTTTACTTACTATGTTAGGCGAACAAGGAAAGACCGACTAAGAAAGGATGATATCAGGAGGAGAGTCGGCACAGAAGTATACTTAACTGTATCGGTAGACAACAGGTCAAATGGTTTGGCCATGTAACAAGATTGGCGACAGACGGGGTACTACAGAGAGCAATGTTATACAGATACTACGATAACAGCCAGAGGTCGATCACGCACAATATAGACCGCATACATATCAGAGACACTGAAAAATACTTTATACGAAGTAAAGAGAAGGACCAGTTCCATGATCTATTTCTGCCCTGGCGCAGCGAGGCACTCCATGAGTAGAAAAAGGAAGAAGAATCCCGAAGAGCTGCGAAACCGGCACTCTCTGTGTGAAAATGTTAAAGATTGTGCTGAGAAGGAAGACGACTCGGTGTGTAGGTATACAACATCAACATATGAGCATATTTTGTGTTTTATTGATGACTAAAGCTTTTTGGAATCTACTGTTTTTGTAATCCCAGCTTATTACCACTTTGGTTTTTTTTTTTTTTTAAATTTTACAGCTGCATAAATTATTCATCTAAAGACCATTGTCTTAGACTCTCGTGAGGGTCAATACAGGTGTACATGGTTCTTTTTAAAGTCTTCATATGGACCATTATAATTCAGTATTCTACCAATACAGTTGCCTGGAATACGTTGTTAAAAGTTCGCCATAGAATCCTCACCCCACGAACTCCAGGTTACATCAGGTGAGTGCAGCCGTTACGGGTGCCCCAGTTATAACTTCTATGGAGGTTGAAAAGGGTATCTCTGGTTTGTCCTACTGGCTTGTCATCTGGATTAATATTTTGTTATTTCTTCCGTGTGGGTTCCATTGTGGGGGAAACAATAATAAACCCACTGACTACCCAGAAAAACATGTCGGAAGAGTAGACAAACTGGGAGCTTCCTTCCAAGTCGGACTGCATTTGTCTGAAAGGCAACGCACCAACAGTCTGCATACACATGAGTCAGATTTGTAAAACGAATGTGCACGCAACAGTCAGGTTCTGGAACTTGACTTCAGGAGTGAAGGAACAGCCAGAACTTTCCGCTGGAGCTTTAAGTCGGTGAACGCGAAAAAGAAGAAGATTTTCTTACCTTATGATGGTCTCGTCTTCAAGTCCAGAGAAAAAAAAAAGGGGGGGGGGGGAAGAAGAAACAGAAGAAAGGTACACATTGTTTAACTTTCATCTTCCTTGAATGTTGAATAAGGAATCGACATCACAGCAGTCGGGACACCCTTATTAGCTCCTCGTCCCCCATCTTCAGCAGCAAACGAAGGGTACTGATTCCGATGGCACCAGTAACTGTCTGATTGTATATCCGTCTCGCCCTTCCCTTGAGTGTTAAGCGTCGACCAGATCTCCTGGTAACTCCTCGCAGCGCCATTCTCCTCAGACCGTTATGATCAATTTGCGCTTCCGCACTGTTAACTCGCTCCCAGAGGGCCCTCACAACGTCTAGCTTGTCACACATCAATTCATCACCAAGTGGTGCAGAACCGGCCAGTCCATCTGCCTGCTCATTTCCCAGCACACTGGCATGCCTGGAGAGAATATCCAGAGGATACTGGTTATCCCGGACCTCTGAACTGATGCTTTCCACTCTGCACGGAGCATACCTGTCTCCACCTTTCTCAACATGCTCTGTGGTTCAGTAAATCATGAAAGTGGTACCAAGCACAGAGCACGCTCTCCGTAGCTCCAGCGATAATTTCTTCCCTTTATCGCCCTATTGAAAATCTGCTCTAAACTAACACATCTCAACTTTCTTAACTTTTGCTGACTTGTACAGCTCACTTCTGTCCTTTCCATCATAGTCACCCCCTCTCTACTTCTCTTATGCACGTGTTTTTGGTCTCCCTTTATTTTGTTTACCCTGTGAGTCACAACGAAGGAACATTCCTGTTTCTAATGTAGTATACACCCTAGGAAAGAAATACTTGTGTACCTTGATAACGGCAGACTGTAGATGAATTAGAGAAGTTATTGTAGAATAGCTCAAGCAAAGACGGCATTTTACAAAAGAAAGACTATTCTTTGCAATCTGGAAAAATAAAGCTCTAAAGAACTATATAAATCCTATCCTTATATACGGAAGTGAATCATGGACAGTTGGATAAGTTCTGGAGAAAAAAACACCTCATTATTTGGAAGCGACGATGTGGTTTTATAGACGAAGGATGAGAATACACTAAACAGATTGGAAAAATAAAGCTCTAAAGAACTATATAAATCCTATCCTTATATACGGAAGTGAATCATGGACAGTTGGATAAGTTCTGGAGAAAAAAACACCTCATTATTTGGAAGCGACGATGTGGTTTTATAGACGAAGGATGAGAATACACTAAACAGATTGCTGATTCCCCACATCAGAAGAAGACAGGCTTGGTTTATCTTTGGTCATATCACGAGACGAAAAACACCGGAGTACCTCGTGACGGTAGGAAAGTTAGAGAGAAAAGACACGGAGGGAGATCAAGAGAAAGAGAAGATGCTGGTCAGTTTGACATCATAGCATAGAAAATCATCTGTGTCAGAATTGATTGAAAGATCACGAAAGATGGTTGTGACTACCAAAACCACACGGCATTGACTAAAACATTGGTGAGGCATTTCATGTAACGGATGCAATCGCCGCATATGTTTCAAGAAAGTTTATTTTGCTGTGACCTGTTTACTATTTATTACAAATACGCCACTAGGTTTACAAATTGAATATAGCGAAAAGAACGCCCAGTGCATGCTTAGGCCACTCATAAAGAAACTGTAACGTATGACAGCTACCCGTTGCTGTTGCTACAATGCTAGCTGTGCACGCATATTCTTAACAGCGAAGCGACGAGGAGGATAATATCACATAATACCCATTCCAGTGTATTCGTTATCCGTTAACGCTTACATATGCGAATTGATCACGAATGACCACTGGGCTGTATGAAGAAGATAGATCCTCGTTCAACTCACCACAGGCTTTTTGTAGACAAATGCTTGGTGTCACGTTGTGGGGGCATCTCCAAAGAAGTTTTAATTGAGTTGAGTCAAGAATTGACATCACAACACTCGGGGCATTCCCATAAGCGCTCCGTCCCCAACCTCTGCAGCCATCGCAAAGTTCCAATACCAATGGTGCCAGTCGTAGTCTGGTTGAATGTCTGTCTTGCCTTTCATCTGAGCGTAGTATGTCGGCCGAACCCTCTGGTCACACCCAGGTGCATCATTCTCTCCAGCCCATTTTAATCTTGTTTCTCTTCTAACTTCCTTACTTGTTCCCAAAGGGCTCTGACCACATCTGCCTTATCATATATCAATTCACCACCCAGCGGTGCCGATCTAGCCAGTCTATCTGCCTGTTCATATCCACCACGCCGGTATGGCCTGGGGAAAAGATCCAAAGTATGCTCCAACGTTATAATGAAGGTAGCAGATGGGAGGCTCAGCCCCCCCCCCCGCTCCCCATTTTTCCGTCTTTTCTTCATTTTCAACACTTTAGGGGCGGGAGAGGTGTGGCTTCGAGATATATAAGCTCTCATGTCCTGGCGCCTGTGTTTAAAGTATATTTTTATATATTAGGTCATCCAACACTGTCTTATACATTATTAATAATAATCCGCAAACGGCAAATAAATGCTAGTATAATAATATATATGAAATAGTATGAAATGTCTAAAAAATATATCTATCCGCTCCCAAAGTGCCACAACATCCAGCTTGTCATACATTAATTCACTACCAAGCGGTGCAGACCGACCAGTCCATCTGCCTGCTCATTTCCCAACACACTAGCATATTCTGGAGAAAATATCCAAAGGATGCTAACTACTCAGGACCTCTGAAGTGATGCTTGCCACTATAATTGTGGTCCTAAATAGAAATTCTAGATCACCGTTATCTTGTCTGTCTGCCTTGTTTCCTCAGGATATTCCCCTGTAGCTAAGAATGGGATGTGATGGAGGTACCATACCCAAAAGGGACGAATTAGTGAGGACTAAGAAGAAACCAGAACAGGTTTGTTTACTTTACTTTGTGTTTTGAAATCTGTCTCAGTGGATGGATCCGTGGTGTTTTCGACTTCTTGTCATTCATATGTTTTGTAATACTAATACTAACAATGTAATTACTTTTGTTGTCGTAGGCAGGACGTTTATTATTGTTGATGAGTTTGTCATGATTTCTTTTTGTGTGTGTGTGGAACATTTCTGTTCATATTCTTAGCTTTCATCGGCTGTAAACTCTAATGGAAAGGCCTTGTTGTTTCGTCCACTTTTAGTTAGACCTTGGTTCTTATCATAATGGATAATTTGTATGCAGACTGTTGGTTCCAGCCTCGGGCACATGTACTCTGTCATTGAACGAACACCCATGTAGTTCTATAGCTCAACTAATAGTTTAAAATTAACCATAGTAGTTTGTCGAAGCCAATCATGACAACTGATAAGTTAAATAACTCGGCACTCCTTTGAATCATTCCCCAAAATGGCGGCATGCCACATTCTGGCCATAAAATATCCAAAAATATTCTAACGACGGTGTTTGCGTATATCTAAAATACGGACTTTCTGCCAAGGAACAAATCACGGCAAAACTAGGATTACTTGACAATCAATATCAACATTTGCACACAGTACTAGTAGCAGACGATAAATACTGACCGTTGACAGCAATTTCGAGCGTTTCTGCAGACGATATTAGCGACCGTTGACCAATTTCGAGACATTACAGACGATGAAAGCTGATTAGCAATACTGTGTTCTTCTGATTGGAGGATTTAGCAGCGGTAGATGTCAGACTTGTTGGCATGCGCCAAACGCTATTAAACTCATCGCCGAGCGTATCCCTCGCGCCGCTACGCGCGGCGAGGATGGGGGGCTAAACTCGGTGCCTGGGACTCACGAGTAAAGTAATTGGAGGAAGTTGCAGGAGATGTGGTAGCTGCCGCTCATGAGTCCCAGCCATCTAGAAGCGGGTGATACGGTCGGCGGTGAGGCACACTCGCAGAAGCAGGTCCCCAAGTAACATATCGCTGAGACCCTGTTAGAGCATTTGTTTCAGTGTACGGAGCCGGCATATATATTTTTAATAGGACTGCGCCACATTCGGATATTTTTGGATATTTTATGGCCAGAATGTGGCCAATTTAGCTCTCTTTCGAACAGCATCTTATTATGGCCACCATTTTATGGTGCCGTTCGAAGTAGAGCCTACTGGAAGTAAATGCTGTGGAAATGGATAAATCGTAAATCCTCAAGGAACATTTTAAATTAAATTTATAAAACAGGTATGAATGTAACAACCACTGTGTAAAGATCTGTTAATTTATCTATCTTCTATTAAAAGTGAGAACAAGAACCATACAAATCTAAAAATTACCAAGATTAAAAGAGAGATTAGTAGATAAGTGATACATGTCAAGACAATTACAAAGGCTTTGTGTCCTGCATTTCACGAGCAGCAGCTACCGCATCTCCTGCAGCTTCCATCTAGTTTAGCCCCAATCCACGCCACGTGAGTTGCGTGGGAGACACTCTCAGCGGTGGCGGAACTTGCCCGAAGTTCACAATTCGGCGGTGGCGTTATAGTCCCCGGAAGTGAGCAATTGACATGTGACTGAGGCCCTGTTAGGGTATATTTTCCACCTCAATAATTTACGACCGTTATTCGGAGGATAGCTGACTCTTTAGTCTATTAACCGATAAAGTGTTGCTTGAATGAAAATACGCTTCTGTCTAGAAGGAATTACACAGACATACTTTTAAGGTTATTCTGAATTGCTAGGCAATGTGCAGCCTGATCTGTTGGCTTCAGGAGTGTCAGTAGTTAAAAGAGACATGATGGATCATAAGGGATATTTGGAACATTTTCTGTGAACGGATGCTAGTTGAAGACACATTTACGGATTAAACAGCATATTTAAGTATTTGTGAGTTTTTAACTCTTTCAGTCCCACGAGGTCTTAGCTTATGTCCAAGGAATGTTGAGAATGGCAATACAAAAATAATGAGTTTACCATTTCTAGAGGAGCCCAAAATACAACCCTAGTAGGAAATAAATATGTCGCAGATTTTGTCAGTCTCTCACTAAACATAAGATATAAAAACATACAGAACATGTTGATTAGTAAATGTGAAGAATATCCAATGATGCATAATGCACTGTTTGTGACAGAAAGAGTTAAGCATGGTTCTGGCCATTTGGAATGTACAGTGTCTTTTGACAGATATCAAACAAATGCCTAACGTTAAAGCAAGAGGATCGACTTCATTGCACCAGGTTTTATGCCATAGGTCTCAATCACTCATAGGAGAATATCTAACTGCCTACCAAGAGTGTCACACAGAGCATGATCTCTGTAGATTTGGTGATAATCCCCTGAGATCTCTGTATAAATTGCACTCGGGAAGTCTTTTTCTTCTTCACATTCACTGGCACAAAGTTCTGGCTCTTCGTCCACCTGTGGACTTTAATCTTCTTCCAGAGCCTGAGTGTTGCCATCACATCTGTTTTACAGATCTAGCTTGTTTGTATGCAGACTGTTGGTTCCTTGTCTCCCAGGCAGATGCACTACGACTTCAAAGGAAGCTCCCAATTAGTTGACTCTTCTCACATGATTGTTAGGAAGGCAATAGGTCTGTTCTTGTTTTTCCCACAGTGGTGCGCTTAACACACCAAACAAATGGCGTGGCCAATTTACCGCTGAGACTGCTGCCTAAAAAGAGTGCAGTTACTCGCCTTGTGGTTTAAACCCTAAATAGCTTCAAAGTAGTCTCCATAAGACTGCACACAGTGATCCACAGAGGTTGCATTATTTTTGGAAGCATATCAGTTTTTCTAAAAGTTTAATGCTTGGGGTGGCAGGTTGCCTTTCCATAAGAATCCAATGAACATGAATGTTCACATAATTAATGAGATATACAAATTTTCAGTTTATACATTTTAACAAATTGTCCTTTGACAGTCGACATCTGTAGTGGGTGTTTTGGCAGCAGACCACTGTGCATTGATTGTGACAGTTGAATTGAGAGCAGACCATTAACAAAGCAACAGCACACTATTGGGCATAAATCCAGATAGCAAACAGTTTGAAAATGTGGTTCTGCAGCGTCATGTAAAAGATACACAACAGACTTTGACACTTCCTGTTCAAATGTGTTTTTCATTTCTTTTTGTTACAGAAAGATAAAACCTCTGAGCTTGCCTTTAAATGGAAGCACTGTGCCATCAGCCAGGAGGCTTTGGTGAAACCAATAGTTGCTTGTGAGCTAGGAAGGTAAATTCTAAAGTTGTTTAATTTATGTAGTTCTTCTTCTTCCTCCTCCTCATCCTCCTTCTGCTAGTAGAGCATAGGACTTCAACCCGCTCATGCAAAGTTGTCTTATTTTTTGCAGTTTCCCACCCTTTCTACTCCCCATCTTTTTTAACTTCAGTCTCAAACTCCCTTCTCCAAGTGTTGTTTGGTCTTTATTTCTCTACCCCTATAGGTTTCAGTGCAAAGATTTTCTGGTCATAATGTTTGCAGGTTTTCATAACTGATGTCCTATCCAGCGCTAACTCTTGTTTTCCCCTTTTGATTCATCAGAATGTTCTTAGCTGTCTCCAGATTAGCGATTCTGTCAACACCATTTAATTAAATGTTTGTCTTCTTCTGCCTTCTGTCCCCTCCTAATAGGGTTTAGGCTTTCAACCAGCTCACACCAAGTCATTCTCTTCTTCGCTATCACATGCAGTAACTTCAGCTCCCTTTTTCTTGTATTTTTTGGTCTTCCTTTATTTTTTGCCTCTGTGGGTTCCAACTCTGAAAGCAGGCTGAAAAAGGTAAAGACAAGGATGCTTCGAGCAGAGTGGCAAGCTTTACTGGAAAGGTCACGGGTGGTGACCATACTTTGGATCTTTTCTGCAGGCTATGCCGGCGTGGTGGGTAATGAATAGGCAGACAGATTGGCTGGGTCCAGACCACTGGATGGTGAATTAATACATGACAAGGCAGATGTGGTCAAGGCCCTTTGGGAGCAAGCAACGGAATCAGTAGAGAAAGATTATTATTATGGCCTGGAGAGAATGAGGCACCTGGGTGTAACTAGAGGGTCTGGCCGTCTGGCTAGACTACACTCAGAGGAAAGGCAAGTCGGGCATATAACCAGATTGTGACCGGTACCATCAGTATTGGAACTCTGCGCTGGCTGCTGAAGATGAGGACGGAGCATGCATCTGAATGCCCAGAGTGCTGTGATGTCAATTGTTGACTATACTCAACTCTACTCTACTGTGGGTTCCAGTGCAAAGCCATTCTAGTTATATTGTTCTAAGATTTTCTCAACATGTGTCCTATCCAATGCCAGCATCTTTTCTTCACCTCTTGGACCACTTGAACTTGTTTAGTTCTCTTGATTCTATCATACCATTTGATTCCCTCCTTTCTGTGCAGGCACCAGTTAACGAATGAATGTTTATAGTTAATTAGTAATTGTTTCAATTTTCTACGTTTCAGCTCCATACATTAGTACTGATCTGACATTGCTTAGTTCTTGTTTAAATTATTTTATGCTGTTCGAACAGTGCTGGATTTTTCCCAAAAATGACCTGGCTCCCAGGCCCACCCAGCATTGAATGGATACCAAGTATAGTCTTGGAGGAAAGTAAATTTGGCTGACATGATGCTGATCACATTACCCACCAAGTGCCAGTTGATCTCGGTAGGCTAAAGGTCCATCCCTACATGCCCAATACACCTTAAGGTGGGGAAAAGGGTCCTTTTATATGAACATATTTATTTCTTATCATTTCAGATTGTACAACAAGGAAGCAGTTCTGGAATTTCTCTTGGATAGAAGCAAATTTGAAGTTGCTGCTCAGTTTGATCATTTGAGAGTCCTAAAGGTATTCTCTTTTTTTTGTTAAAAATTTTCAGTTACAGGTGTTTCTTAATTACATTTTATACTTTTCTGTGGCTAAGTTCTTGTATGACTTAAAGGCTTTTCTGTTAATAATTTCTTATACATATTTCTACTTCCTGTTAGTAATTTCTTATTTACCTTTTTGGCTTTTCTGTTAATAATTTATATACTGGATGTAAGTCATGGACTATCTCGAAGTCATTAAAGGAAAATAGGGGATTTTGAGCTTAAATCCTATAGAAAGTTTCTCAGAATACCATGGGCCATTAAAAACACAATTATTGACATCCTAACATATCAGGAAAGATTGCCTAGTAAACAAGATCTGTCTCAGAAACTGAAATGTTTTGACCATATCAGTCAGGGAACTGGAGAGAACAATAATGGAGGATATACTACTAGAAAAGAGGGGCAAGGGGTTGACCAGCACGAAGCCGTGGTCATCGGATGTGGAAGGCACCTTTCATATGGGAGGCACCTTGGATATGGAAGTACATGAGGTGGGAGAGCTGAGGAGAAACTAAGTTTACTTCATGTGGGCTGTGAGAGAGGGATGTTCTACAGAGGACCTACTGCATGTTGATGATGATACATGGTAGATTTTTCTGTGACAATTTTTTATATATCTTTTAGCTTTTTGTGTGTGTATGGTTGACATGTTATTTGAAACATTGTGTTCGTTTTCTATATTTTTTTTTTATTGTTTCAGGATATTAAGGAGTTGAATCTGACAGACAATCCAGAAAGTCGATCTCGAGATGCAGACAAAGGTGATAGCTTCATTGATCACAACATTTCTGACTTTATTTGTCCAGTAGTTGGCATAGAAATGAACGGGAACCACAAGTAAGTAACTAAACTTAAAGTTGCATGGATAAACATTGATTTAAAGCTAGATATGCTGTTTGAAAATGGAATGGCTGAATGGTTAGACATAAAATTGAATGGTTCGACATACAGGTGAATGGTTAGATATAAGGTGAATGGTTAGGCAGTCAGGTGAATGGTTAGACATACAGGTGAATGGTTAGACATACAGGTGAATGGTTAGACATAAGATGAATGGTTTGACATACAGGTGAATGGTTAGACAGAAGTGAATGGTTAGACAAACCAGTGAATGGCTAGACATAAGGTGAATGGTTAGATGTATTGGTGAATTTTTAGGCATACAGGTGAATGCTTAGAAGTATAGGCGAATGGTTAGATGTACAGGTGAATTGTTAAATGTATAGTAAAATGTTAGATATAGGAAATCGTGATGTGTTGGAGGTGAGTCATGATATCTAGCTAAACATTGTATATGTTTTGCCATATCATTGTATTAAGTGATGATGTTTTGCTCAGCGGCAGACCTAAGTTTGCTAAACTGTAATATTTTTAGTAAATATTAAAATCTTTGAGATTGTGTATGTTTAAAGTGTCAGATTGATTGTATAAACAGTGAAACTGATTTTTCAGGTTCTGTTTTCTGTGGTCCTGTGGATGTGTTTTATCTGAACGTGCCCTGAAAGAGGTGAAGAGTGAGACTTGTCACAAAGTAAGTACCTTTAACCTTACGTATATGTTACAAAGTGTAGGCACATTGTTAGAGATAATGTGTTTTTGTATGTTTTTGTGGCCTAACTCTCTATATGGTAAGTGATAGTCCTACTGACACTGGCTGTTATGGACTGTGTGGTGTAACACTGGCTGAAAGTAATTGGTTATGTCAAATTTGGTAATAGTAATATATATATTTTGAGGGAAGGGGGGGTCTCGCCGAATGGCATCCACCTCTTGTGCTGGAGGTCCCGATTCAAACCCCAGTGAAGGCTGACATTTTTTCACATGGACTTCTAGTAATTTCCCCTGGTCTCTAGGTAGTAAAACCGTGTGTATTGTTGTGCATGTAAAAAATACCTTGGCAGTGCAGTTTGAAAAAAAAAAAGAGTAGCCTAATGGCGCAGCCGGGGCATCATTAGGAGTTTAAAATCCACCCAAAATATTTCAGAATCCTCGCCTGTTCAGACTTAGGTTTGAGTTGGAAGTAGAACGGAGCACTTATGGGTTTACACTTGTGTGCCAAGTGTTGATCCGTTGACTAAACTAAACTGATAATAGTATCAAAGATAATCCCTGAAAATAAATGGTGCAGTGAGGGTAGACCAGGGGATCTGGCTAACGCTCAACACTCAGGGGAAAGGCGAGACGAACATACAATCAGACGGTTACTGCTACTATCAGAATTGGAATTCTGCACGTGTTACTGAAGATGGGGACGGAGCGCATATGGAAAGTCCAGAGTGATGTGATGTCATTTGTTAACTCATAACTATAAGATATTTCCACAGTGTGCCTGTCAATGACTTCGGATGGAACAGTGCACTGATGGAAAATACTAGCCTTATCCTAGAAAGTGGAAATATAACCTATGAAATTCATGTTGTCGCAGAACAGACCAGTCCCTTAGCCTTGGCTGGCAGCTGGTCTAGGAGGGAAGCTCTGACAGACGGCCGGACAGACCGCTGCTCTTTCTGGTCTGGTAGCTTCTGAAGTGTGTGCTTTATGCCAAACACACACACACACACACATATATATATATATATATATATATATATATATATATATATATATATATATATATATATATATATATATATACACTGTTTTGGTGGGCCGTGAACCAGTTGCCACTGTTTTGGTGTGCCGTGGACGACAAAAGGTTGATGAACACTGTTTTTGATCAATCAGCCCTTGATGAATAATGAAATATATGTTAGCTGTATAAACACAATGAGTCCGTCAACGAAACCTAAAATAAAGCTGGTTTATAGCATTTTCTTTTTGTTGATTAATTCATTGTATTCTTGCAGACAGGATTATTACTCTGTCTGTGAGTTCTAGGGTCCCATTGTTGGGAAAACAAGAATTTCATAAGAGTCTGACTAATTGATAGCTTTCTTCAAAGTCGGAGTGCATCTGTATGAGAGGCACGAAACCAACATCTGCATACAGATAAGTCAGATCTCAGGTTCTGGAATAACTAAAGTCCAGAGGTGGATGAAAGAATAAAAAAATTTCTCCTGAATTTACAGCTGTTGAATGCGAAGAAGCTGAAATATTTTGGTCATATCAAGCGCCACAACGGATTGGAAACAATTATAGCAGAAGGCATGGTACCAGGAAGGTGGGGCAGGGGCCGACCAACACGAAAATGGGCACAGGATATAAGTGACTCCTTGAGTAAGAAAGTCCATGAGACGGGAGAGCTGGCGAGAGACCAAGTTTCTTTCAGGCAGACCGTGATGAGAGCGACGTTCTGCAAAGGACCTGCAACATGATGATGATGATGTACACGAAGAAGAATAAGAAGGATTATTACAATGAACAGTTTGATGATTACACAATACATTATTGATAATTCTTACATTTTGCTGTGTACTCCCCAAGTGTGGAAAGCAGCTTTCTGAGGATGATATTGTCATACTGAATGGAACAGAGGAAGATGTTGTAGAAATGAAAGACAACATGGAGAAACGCAGAGCCCTGCTTAAAGCTTCAAAGGTATGGCTTGTAATTTTGTTGTTAGGCAGAGATAGTATTTGTTTAGTGGGGATGTTAATCATTTGTTTAATGAAAGACTATATCTCTAAGTCGCTGATAAAACGGATACTATATCTCTAGGTCACTGATAAAACAGACACAATATCTCTAGGTCACTGATAAAACAGACACTATATCTCTAGGTCACTGATAAAACAGACACTATATCTCTAGGTCACTGACACTAATCTCTAGGTCACTGATACACTCTAATATCTCTAGGTCACTGATAAAACAGACACACTATATCTCTAGGTCACTGATAAACACAGACACAGACATCTATCTCTAAGTCACTGATAAAACAGACACTATATCTCTAGGTCACTGATAAAACAGACACAATATCTCTAGGTCACTGATAAAACAGACACTATATCTCTAGGTCACTGATAAAACAGACACTATATCTCTAGGTCACTGATAAAACAGACACTATATCTCTAGGTCACTGATAAAACAGACACAATATCTCTAGGTCACTGATAAAACAGACACTATATCTCTAGATTAAAAAACAGACACAATATCTCTAGGTCACTGATAAAACAGACACTATCTCTAGGTCTATATCACTGATAAAGTTCATTCTCTATACTGGTACAATACACCTCTAAACCTCTAACTGATACTCTATAAACAGACACTAGCTGATTCTGCACTTGTAAGATCACTCATAGAAGCTAATATTGTAACTTTAGGATCATTCATAGAAGCAGACACCATATGCCTAAGACACACCACCGACCAGTTATAAATAATTTCTTTATTAATTTCAGAAGACCAAGAAAGCGGAGAAGCACAAACTGACGGGTGCAGCTGCTCCAGGTAAGTGCTCATTATCTCTAGGTCACTGATAAAAAACAGATTTCCCTGTGTTGCCCCCCCCCCCCCCTTTTCCCACCCACCCAGGCATGCAATAAAAGATGACTAGTTAGGTTTTGTTGGAAGTCAGAGCACATGTGCACCAAACCTCTAAATAACTCATAGAGCTGATTCGAGGAGCCATAGAAAATGTCTGCATACATAGTTAGCACAGATCTGTAAACCGACCAGTTATATGTGCATGCAAATCTCATGTTCTGGATTATTTAATTTTCGAGAGGCATGCTAAAGTAGTAGGGAAGTGAGCACATGTGCTGAACAAGTTAGCCAGATCCAGTGCATCTTCACCAACGGAGTTAACACTCGATGAATGCTAAGAAGGAAAACAAAATCACTGTTGACACATAAGGCTTTAACAAGTGATGTCCAGTTCTGCCGATCTGCAGTTTTTCTGCCCATGGTATCTCATGTCACATTACATTCTGATTTTCTCATTTTGTTGTTGTCCTTTTGCAGGTTTTCTAAGGTTGTGCACATATTCTTTTGCCATCAGCAATTTACCAGTAATGAAAATATTATGTATACAAGTAATTGTTAAACATGTCCTTATTTGTCACCGCTTTATATTTTCTTAGAATCTTTTGTCCTCTGCTGCAAGAAAAAAAAAAAAAAAACAGTTTTTAATTGCACTAATCTTTAGTATCTTCCCTGGCAATGTAAATATACAGATATGTAGGTCATATTTTATTGAAAGAACATTCAAATGTTGGAAAACCCCCCCCCCCCCCCCCACCCCCAATGGAAAAGGGGGGGGGGAAATTTGTCGGAATGCAAAAAAAAAAAGTGAAGATAAACCACATTAAAAGTTTCTGACAGAAAGCCATCATCATGATCACCCAGTCATGCCGTTATATGTCACATGGGGGCTGGGTGTCTGGTGCTCTCTAACTATTATATCCCATTGCAATCTTTTCAAATCATCGCTAGAGTTCAGTCCAGCACTGTTGGCTTCTGTCAGCAACCTTAATTTTATTGCCTCTCTAGGACGTCCTTGTTTCTTGTATCCATCTTTATGAAAACATGTATGAGAAAAGTTGAAGGCAGACAGGGAAGGTTTAGACACTTATGTAAGCGGGTGAATAACATTAAATATTGGGCAGACTGCGGGCTGAGGTAGTATTCTACCATGGTAAGAGACAGGGAATGTAGGTCCATTCCAGCCAATCTTCATTATGGAAAAGCATGTCTGTGTTTGTGCCTCAGTTTCTCTTATTTACTGTATATTTTTGTGTGTGTCTAGCTCTCTCATTCACTATATTTTGTGTGTCTCACTTTCTCTTATCCATTGTGTGCGTGTACACATTTTCCCGGTCTCATACACAGTATATTTACCGAATGAGTCCTGCAAACACCCCCCTTCCCCCCATTTTGAAGGAAGCAAGAATAGACCCACTGCTCCTTAACAGGCATGTTGTAAAAGGTGAGCAGTTAAGGATTTGTTTCAACCACATGTGTAGGGCCAAGAGGGACAGATATTGCAGCCAATCTGTAAATCACAACACAGTATAGCGACAACTGTTTTCAGGGCAAACACAGAACAATAAGATGCACAATAAATGTTTATGTGGTGCATTCATTCCCTGGTTCACATTGTTAAAAGTCATAGTTAGCCTATGATTATTTTAAACATATCATTCTGACTAGTGTCCTTCAGGGGCTCTTTTCTGGAAGAACCCAGTGGCTAGGCATTGCAAATGCGCTTCGTAATGCTGGGGATCCGGTTTCAATCCTAGCTGCAAACGATTTGTCTTGCATTGGTTTCAACAGTGGTACCGAGAGCTGACTGTTCAGAAAGCAACGATAAACCACTGAACGTAAGATTTCCCTAGAAAAACCACAGCAGCCAGAAAATGCTGGGCTTGGTTCTGCAACACAGAGATATACAGAAAAATCTGTAGTTTTTCTGTCAGTGAAGCTATAAAAGCTTAACATTCTGATTTTTCTGTTTCAGAGTCAACAGTTGGCAAGAAAAGGTGTCCAGGTTCTGCTGCATCCTCATCATCATCTGTCTCTAATAGCACACAGTCTAAACCCAGCAGCGGCCCAGGAAAACTTCAGATTCACAAAAGTGGCAATGGAAAACTACCAGCTAATAAAAAGAAGCCAGAAGACTCCAAAGGAAATGGAATATGTAGTCTACAGAACAACCCAAACTCCAGCAAGACCTTTAAGTCCTTGTTCACCAGTAGCGAAGCAGGAAAATCTCAAAAACAGGCTCATTGGGTCACATACAATCCCCTGTACTTTTAAAATAAAGGCAATATTCAGCCACATGAAACTGTCTAAATTTTTGCTTAGTCTTTGTTTAGCTAAACCCTGACATATTTGTTGTTCTGAGATTTCTCCTTCTTCTTCGTGTTCACCAGCTGTAAACTCTGGCAGAAAGTTCTGGTTGTTTCGTTCACATCTGTACCTTAGTCTTGTTAAAGAAACTGAGTGTTGGGTGCACATCCATTTTACAGATCTGACTTATTTGTATCCAGCTTGTTGGTTCTTTGCCTTACAGGCTGATGCATCCTGATGCATTATTCTTCATTCCCCCCCCCCCCCCCCCCCCCCCCCCCCCCCCCCCCCCCCCCCCAGTTAGTCTAGTCTTACGCCTTGCTTGTTGGGGAGGCAGTGGGTCTGTACTTGTTTTTCCGACAATGGGATCCCAGAACCCACAGTGGGATCCCAGAACCCACACTGGGAGTTCTGAGACTTTTCTTTCTTGGACAAAACTGGAGATAGGATGGCTCAGTATCAAACTGAGTGGCGACAGTTTGTCTCTGCCTTATGCGCCTCTAGGTGCGGTGAGGATTGATTTGATTGATTAAAGGTCATGGCTTTTTTCTTTGGGGTCCAAGCTTAAAATCATAACCTGCACAGTTCATGGTGACAGAACTATCCATGCAGCCCTTAATTCTCAGGCTCAAGGACTCTTCCACCACCCACCCCACCCCACTCTACACTGCAAAAACAAAATACAGCCAGTAATTAGCAAAGGGCAGGGATTTAAAAAAAAATCATTTTCATTCGGTGTTCAAATCAGAATAAGTCCACATTTGCACAGTATGTGAAGGGAAATGCTTTAGTGTAGTGACACTTGGAAAGTGAGAGTTAGAGTGGCAGAGGGACATAAAGAGAAGAGATGTTGGACGGTTTTTCAAGGTATGGAGGTGCATGTGCATCAAACAAGGATTTAGAAAGAATTAGCAGTACAAAAAAACAGGTTACTGACAGACATAACCAACACCATACGTATTGAACTATAAGAACCTTATGTTATGACTTGTCCATTAAAGGTAAATAGGAAACAAAATACCACAGATACAAGATTAGATGTGTAGCATATATTTTTATTTTATTTCATGTGGAAGCACAACATTGTAAATGTAATTTTCTATCGGTTGATGTTGCCAGTTACACACTGCCAGTGTCGTTCACTTTCTGTGGTAACATATTCTTGTATGGTTTACACTATTTCTTGAGTGCCTTCAAAAGTAATAAGATTCAGTGGCAATTGATGGAAGCATGAAGCATTGTTCCATTTTGGTGATATTTTGTAGGAGTATTATTATCCACTGTCTTATGATTACACTAAACTCAGTGACTGCTGCGTCCGATCGAGGGGAATCTTGGCTTGTTTGATCATAAAATCCTTGTTTGTTCATAGAAATAAAACTAAATGTGAGCTACATTGCTGTTTTATTCTTCAGGTATGCTCGTAGATGGGAATATGTTTTCAGTGTTTACAATTAAAAGTAAAAATCCCTTTTCTGAGCCTTTAGGCACATCGGGCATATGGGAAGAGCACCCATATTTTTACAGACCAGTTGGCAGTGGTGGGTAATGTGGTCAACATTAGGCCGGCCGTCATAGATATTCCATCTCCTGCAGCAAATGTCTCAAGATGATTGCATTATCGGACTGGTGCACACTAAAAAGATACACAATACTTCAGATTTAATAAAGAAGACAAGAAAGATAAGAGAATCATAAGAATAGACCCATCCCCGTATGGGTTCTGGGATCCCATTGTGTGGAAGACAAGAATAGACCCATCCCCGTATGGGTTCTGGGATCCCATTGTGTGGAAGACAAGAATAGACCCATCCCCGTATGGGTTCTGGGATCCCATTGTGTGGAAGACAAGAATAGACCCATACCCGTATGGGTTCTGTGATCCCATTGTGTGGAAGACAAGAATAGACCCGCTGCCTCCCCAACAAGCATATTGTTGGAGTAGACTTATTGGGGGCTTACTTTGAAATACATCTGCCCCCGGAGCGGCAAAGAACATTCAGTTATACACAAATAAAGCAATAAATATTATACTTTACTTTTACTTTTTCCTTCCACGTATGCCGCTAAGCGTTGTGGGGAGATGCAAGTTCCTGTCGTAAGCAAGGCGGGCAGCATCTGATGTTTTTCTGAGGCCATGCTTTGGCAGGTTTCGGAGACCCCGTCAATCCACCGTTTCCTTGGTCTTCCTCTTTGCCTTATATCCTGAGCTTCTTTGGTGAAAAATTTGCGATGTTATTTGATCATTATTCATCCTGGTTAGATGTCCAAAACCCAATTCATTCTTTGATGTTCTATGTAGTCTAACACATGGTGTAGTTTGTGACAGTGTTTCTAATGTCTATATTCTTTATCCTGTCTAGTCTAGTCTTATTCGCTGCTTTTCTTAGACATTTCATTTCACAGGCTTCTATTTTTCTTCGTGGGTCTTGTTGATTGTCCATGTCTGGCACTGGTAGCAGAGTGTTGGAATGAAGATGGTGTTTTATCAATTGTCTTTTGGTCTTCATGGTTATATCTGGATGTTTAAGCAGAGGTGATAGTTGGTATGTGACAGCATTTGCTTTCTGTATTCTTGTTTCTATCTCTCTGTCCATTTTTCCATCCTCTGTAAATATACTGCCCAAGTATTTGAACTCTTTGGTTTGCCTTGATTTTGGCACTTCCAACATTTATATTCAGTGGCCTGTGTGTTTCTGCTGATCTTCATAACTTCTGTTTTTCTGTACTGATTCTCATATTATGTTGTAAACAGCTGTTGTTGAGAGTAGTCAGATGTTCCTGTAGATCATATTCATTTTGATACAGTATGCTTTGATCATCAGCAAAAAGTAATTCGTTTTATAGCATACACGTCTGGGTTTGCTTCTACAGTGATCTTATCCATGTATGTTATGAAAAGTAATGGTGACAGTACACATCCTTGTCTGACACCAGTTGGTGACTTTGAACCATTCAGAAAGACCACTAGATGTTCTTACTGCACTTTCACTTTTTTCATAGAGGGCTCTGATGTTGTTCTAATAAATTGACCCTGCACTCCGTAATCGTCAAGAATTCTCCACAGCACATCTCCTGTCTACACGGTCGAATGCCTTCTCTTGGTCTACAAAGACCACGTTCAGCTCTTTATCGTATTCGAGTGTCTTTTCACAGACTTGTCTTAGTGCAAATATGGCATCAGTGCAACCTCGCCCTTTCCTGAAACCGAATTGTGCTTTACTCAGTAGAGGTTCAACCTTTGCTCTTATCCTACCTTCTAAGATCTTTGCATACATTTTCCCCACATGACTTAGTAAAGATATTCCTCTATAAGTTCCACATTCTCTCTTGTTTCCTTTTTTCTTCCAGATAGGTACTACAACTGATCTTGCCAATCCAACTGGTACCTTTCTCTCTGCCCATGCTCTATTGAAAATTCTCTCCAGCCAGGTGATCATAGTGTCCCCTCCAGCCTGGATGACTTCTGTTGTTATTCCGTCGATACCAGCTGCTTTGTGTCTTTTACTTGTTTTGATAACTTTCTCTACTTCATCCCGCAGGATGTGTGGTTCTAGATGATCTGGAGCCCTTGAATGGAGTTCTGCTGTTTCATGTATTCCCGACGGGTTCAAAAGTTCTTTAAAATATTCCTCCCATCTTTTTTTAATTTCTTTTTGGCTGAATAATGGTTTTCCATTTTTATCATTTATGACTGATGTTGGATTGAAGCTTTCTTCTCTTAATCGCATCGCTTTCACACTCTTATAAAAGTCTCTTGATGATTCTGTACATAGCTGTGTTAGGTGTTCACCATACTTTTTCCATGATTCCTCTTTGGATTTCTTTATTGTTCTCTTGGTGTCTCTTCGGGTTAGTCTGTACCTAATGTAATCCTTTTCGTCTTTTGTTTTTAACCATATTTGAAAACATCTTCTTTTTATTTGACACTGCTTCTTTGACTTCTTCATTCCACCAAGCGGTACCCTTTTTCTTGCCTTTGCCCGTCTTTTCTGGTACCACACTTGTCTTTTAATATCTTCGTGATGGTTGATTTATAATAATCCCATTCTTCTTCAATTCCTACTGGTTCCTTGGCAATATCTGCAAAAGCCTTTGTTATTTCTAGTTCAAATTCATGTTTGATATTCTCTTCCTCTAATTTCTTAGTGTTGATGATTTCTTCACGTTTCTGTTTATGTAGACTGTTTCTACTTGAGTTGCATATGTTCATAACTACTGGGCGATGGTCTGAATCCAGTCCCGCATTTGGAACAGCTTTTGAGTCTCTTACCTTCCTCTTCTGCCGTTGTCTGACTAGTATAAAATCAATTTGTGACGCTTGATCTAAGTTGTTCCACTTGTACCACGTTTTAACCTGACTTTGGCGATGTTGGTAGAATGTGTTGTAAATGTAGAGATCTTGTTCAGCACACAAGTTTAGCAGGTGTTCTCCATTTCTATTGCAATCTGTGGTTGTGTCGCTAAATGGGCCAAGGTATCTCTCCCATGGTGATCTTCTTTTACCTACCCTACCATTAAAATCTCCCATTACTATGATGTCCTCTTTCTCTTTAACATTGTTGATGGTGTCCGTAAGTCTCTCGTAAAAAGTCTTCTTTTTCTTCTTCAGAATAACTGTCATTGCAAGGTGCATATATCTGAATAATCGTTGTAGTTTTACTTCCTTCTGTCAACTTGATTAAAATAATTCTTTCTGATATAAATTCTGTTCCTGTTTATTAATTTTGCTGTCTCGGGATGAAGTATAAATCCGACACCATGTTTTGCCCTATCTTTAGTGGGTACTCCGCTCCATAATAAAACATAATTTTCATGTATTTCTTTTGTATTATATCCTTTCTTTCTTGTATCCGCAAGACCCATGACGTGTATATTTTTTCTTTTCATGAAATCCACTATTTGTGGCTCTTTGTTGGCAATACCACATATGTTCCATGTGCCTATGTAAGTCGTTTTTCTGTCTCGTCGTCCTTTAACGTTTCCAGTCCATTTTCCGTTTGGGGCTATCCGTTTATATATCTCCTTTCTAATTTTCGTAGCAATAAAAAATCCACTGCCGGCTTGCTTATGAACATGCAAAACTCAGGCCCTGCCACAAGCCAGAGTTCAAATGGATGAGCAGCCAGGATCTTCTGTCGAAGCTTACAGATAATGAACAAAGGAAGAAGAATAGACCCACAGCTACAAGACAAAGATCAGAGAGAATCATTTAAAATGGCAAAAATGTGCAACAGAATCTTTTAAAGAGTCCAACAACTACAAGGGTAAGAGAATCACTAGAAAAGCTATACAGCTACACAAGAAAGATAAGAGAATCGTTAGAAATAGCGAGATGAAGCATTTAGTGTGAGTTTAAAAAGTGTTGAATCAGATGGTATCTAGAACAAGGCCTTGTTGGGTGGCTTCCCTGTTTACATTATGGCCAATCCAGCCTTGTCTTTAACAGACAAGGGGTGAGATAGCTCACATTATATTATACATTTACTACAAGGAAAGAATAACATTTATTATGAAATAAATATTCAAGTGAAAGGTCTTGGTTATAGAATAAAACATTCTTAGCCAGACATCTTATGCACATTTAAACATTCATTAAGGAACCCAAACACATGAATTAGTTCTTTTTTTAGTGGGTCAGTCATGTTCTCATTTGTACTCAGAAAGAAGTTTATGTCCAGTTAGGCTGAATTTTCTGTTCAGTTCACCCAAGCTGAAGTTTACCCCATTATTATTTTAAACAGGTGTACACTATAAGTTCATTCAGACTGAAGTTTATGTCATTAGCCCAGACACACTAGATAGAGGGTATCGGCAGACGTTAACCACCCATTACACAAAGCTATACACGACACAAAAGGAACGCGTCTCAAAAGAGGCCGCTCTTGGATGGCAAAGGCGGAGGACTTAATCCAGCAGGTATGTGACCTAGACGTGATCAGTCACGGAAAAGAATGGACGGATACACCAGTAGACATGCATGACATCTCTAAGGTTGTCATCACACTCGGAAGGTACTGCAGGGATCAAATTCCTGCGGCCGTAGACACAGAAGTAAGGGAACTGATAGATCAGCATTCAGACCCAGAAGATACCGTCATCTACACAGATGGATCTGTGAAGTGCGGATCAAGGTCAGCATGGGAATACACAGCGCAAAGAAAGGGGAAAACAATACATGAGGACAGCGGCGCTTACCAGACAACCACGTCAAGCATGACAATGGAAATAGCCGCTGCTTCTAGAGCTTTAGCGTGGGTATCCGAGCAAACCGCCACACAGGTAGTAACTGTCTTAGAAGATAGCAACAGGCAGTATGAGCTCTGAATGGATAGAAAGCATTCGGAAATCGCACTTAACTTCCGTAACCTGGATCTACACACCGGGTCATGCGGGCGTAAAGGGAAATGAGCGAGCGGACCAACTGACAAGCACTGCACTAATGATTGCGGGAAAAAGTATGGACAGAGCAGATATAGTCAACGCTGTACGAACTGGGCTAGTGGAGAATGAGGAATCCCTGACACTAACACGATTGCGTGACATGGGAGTTAAGCATGGTGATGCACATCTTTGCCATCTTCGAGGCTGAGAAAGGAGACTATATAACCAGCTTTTTTTGGGGACAATAAGTAGAAGTACTTTGGAGTGGCTGCTGCTTCGGAGTACTGATCACGCATGGGTATGCCCAATGTGCGGTGACATCAATTGTGATAACAAAACATAAAATAACATCTTAGTAGGGTGTCGGCAGTCCGAAACCCAAGTTCAAGGTGTCTCCTTCGAGCCAAAGAACTGCATGGCTGTTGGGTGAACAGTCGTTAACGATGGCAAGCAGGTCGTTGTAGGGGCGACGCCTGCTGGTGGATGTAATGTCCTAAGTCCCTTCCCCAGCTAATAATAAGGGTACTGCTGGGATGACCGTTTATTAACCCTCATATAATGCTTCAGGTCAAAATGGACGCTAGGCACGGCCACCTTTGTTTTTTTAAAGCCGTGGCTGCCAGACGGTGGCCGTTGCATTTTTGCACCATTTGTAGACTGGAAGGATGTAGTTTCGTTGCCCAGCTTCTGAGTTGAGTGCATGGCGTGACACTGTGAGCTGCGTTTGTTTTTCGGCGGAGCAACTGTGGGGTGATCCGTTTGCTATGAAGCTGAAACTAGGATTACCAGATTACACTAGATAGAGATTACATAATTAGTTCGTTCAGTTTATATTATTAATCCATTCAAGTTTATATTTACACAGTTAGTTCATTCAGCTTTTATGTTTATTGAGGCTCAACTTTGTAAAAGAATAAATTAGGGGACCATTAGTTCACTCAAGTGCTGTTATTTATAGTTTTTTGTTTGTCAGATTAAATATTTTGTACTTTAACCCTTTCACGCTGCGTATGATCCACTCTTTAGCCTTTGAAAAAGGAGTGCCGATCAGTATATCTCTGTTTATTTTACTGTTTCTGCAGACTCAAGGGTTCCTTACCCATTTATTACAGTTTCCACCAGTGGCTGACAACACCCATCTTTGTTAGTTGTTCATTACTTTTCTATGCACACTTATTTATTCTTTTGACTTCTAGTGTTTGTAGTCCCGCCAAGATTGTAAATTCCTAGTCGTCACCTGATTCATTCCATTTCTTTACCTCTCTTGATGACATTCGGTATCTTGTTCTTCTTAAAGTCCATGCAGTGTAGCGTTGGCAGTCATGTCAGTCCACAACCTTCTGTCTCGTGCACTTTCAGTCAACTCTGACACAGATGATCCTCCATGTCATGATGTCAAACTGTCAGCATCTTTTCTCTCGGTCTCCCTCTGCCTCTCCTCCCCTTAAACTTTCCTACTGTCACGATGTACTCCAGTTTTCTCCATTCTCATTACATGACCAAAGAATGTAGATTGTCTCTTTCTGATGTGGGCAATCAGTTCTCTTAATGAGTCAGTTTTTACAAGACATCTTCATTACTCTCTTTATCTATCCAAGGTATTCTCATCACTCGACATTCAGTATACTGGGCTAGACTTCATATTTTATAGACAAATCAGCACTTGGTGGGTGATGTGATCAGCATTATGCCGGTTGTCTTTATTTTCTAGGAATTTACCTCGTACCCATTTACAGCTGGGTCGACCTGTAAGCCAAGGTCATTTTTGAAAAAAGTCTGGCTTTTTCAGGACCCTATCCCAGGTGCTCACAGAAGCCAGCCTAATATCATTTACTTTCCTGTACATCTGTGTGCCCTGGCACAAAATGTAAACTGAATTAGAAAGCTTTGTCCTCTTCAGACCTCTTTAATCTCTATCTTAGGGTCTAGCTTATTGTAATCTTCCTGAAAATACTTTTGGATTACTGAGATACATATTCCTTGTCCTCAGCTTTCCCTCACTGTTGACCTTATGTCAAACCCTGGCCTGGCCCTCATTCCCCAGAAGCTTTCACTTAGGACATTGTCCCTCCCACCAGGTTTCCCCAGACCGGCTACCCAGACTCCCCATTACCCAAGTGCACTCACTCTGGCAGCTCTGGCAGTCACAGCTCTTTGAGCAGTGCCATATCTGCCAAAACATATATAAAATACAAACTATTGAATGTTTCACTCGAGACAGAACCCAGTATTTCGTTCAAAACTCAGACACTAATAAAGAAATGACAACGAAATTTAGAGTTGACTTACACCCCCAACTCACACAAAGTCGGGTGGCATCATAATGGGTTAGTTGCGCATCCTTTACAGGACGTTGCAGAACCAACCCCAACAGCCCCTGGCAGTTGTGTGGTTTTTCTTGGCAAATTTACGTCCAGTAGTTTGCCATTGCTTTCTGGACGGCTGGCTTTCTTGATACCACTGTCGAAACCAACGCAAGGCCCATGGTCCGCAGTTGGGAATCGAACCCGGCATCCCGGCATTACGAAGCGTTCGCATGGACTTAGCCACAGAGCGGTATCATAATACTTGCTGGAAATGGCTACCATTTTTACCCCAGCAGCATTGGACCTTTTGTTGCGTGTTGTGGAAAGTCCGTCTTAGTACGTCAGGTGTCACTACTTGGATCACCGCACTGATAAACAGGGTCATGCTATGTTTTGCTGCAAGGACACCAATGATGGCCATTTCCTGCAACTGTTATGATGTTACCTGACTTTAAGTGCGCGGAGGTAGGTAAGCCCACTTTAAATTTCGTTGCCATATCTTTATTAGGTCCGAGTTATGAACAAAATACTGGGTTCCGCCCCGAGTAAAAACACCCGATACCTTTACTATCTCTTCTCACTACTCTTGCTGTGTAGACTTTGAGTCTGGGGATTTCGGGCCACATGGCTAGTGCTGTCACTATGGGCTGTGCAGGTTAGGTTTTATCCTACCCCTATCCCCAACAGAACAGATTAACAACTCTCCTTATAAATACCGAGACAGAAGTGCAACATGCAGGCAGGAGAGCTGAAGCTGCAGTTACAGTGGAGATAACAGTTTACTGAGTTGACTAGGCTGTACTGATTGTAATGAGAAAGGTCTTGCTTTCTGATATTTATAGGGGCTGAAATGTGGAGAGGAAGTAATGCTGTGATTACCCAGCATTCACTTGCACCACGTGCTGTGCTGTTTGGTGTTTGAAGTATTTATTTCTTAATTTTGGTGTAGTATGTCATGGGTAAAGAAAAAAACAAATGCATCCATACTTCAAGAACTTAGTATTGAAGAAGGTTGGCTATAGCTTAAAGACGATAAAACACATACTATTGAAATATTTTGGTCACTTGAAACGACACAAAAGTTTTGAGAACAATATTGGAGGGCTATATGCTTGGAAAGAGAGGAAAAGGAAAGGCCAAAGAGAAGATGGGTGCAGGATGCGGCGGATGATCTCCAGATTGGTGTATCGGCCGCAGGACATCTTGCTTATGATTGAGAAGTTTTCCGGAAAGTTGTTATAGGAGCAAGATTCTGCAAAGGACATGCTACTGACTGACTGACAACCCCAGAAGAGCCCAAAACTGAAACTTCTGTCTTCTTATCTGTTAGGGTTTGTCCACATTTTCTATCCAGTCTGATGAATACTCAAAGACTTTGTGTCTTTAGGTAAACAATCCTGGTGAACCCAACTAGAATTGCCAGTTCAACCACATTGTCAGTTCAACCAAATTGTCGGAGTATATAGATGCTTAGTAACTTCATGCTCTGCTGATATAAATAGTTCATTCCGAGTGAAATGTATTTTATTTATTCACTTAGAATAATCTTTGAGTTTATAGTAAACAATGAGATGATAAATGTAGCCATAAATAAAACAGATGTACCGTACACAAACACTAACAGTAAGTCATATTTTCAGTATTCATTACCATATCACATTAATGTAAAATTCATGTAATATTCATTCATTCATTCATTCCTCTTCTACCTTTGGGTATGCTCCCATTCACTGTGGTTACACTTCAGCATAATCACTTCCAATATTTCTACCCCAGGAAGTGTCAAGGCAATGCAACACATCAAACTGGATGATGGCAACAAGTAGGAGTCAGTATCCCTGCCCAGATTGTTGGATATATGAATGCAACCTGGAACAGCCAGACGTGAACACTTCACTAAGGGTGCAAGTGGATTGATCAATATAGAATGGGCATGATCATTTAGGTCTGGGGAGCTGTTGAAGAGATCAATGCCCAGGGATCTGTCCAAAATACTATAAAGATAGTCCTCACTAATCAAACGGGATTAAGACCGAAGCTTCAAGTTGTCAGCAGATGCTGAACATATGAAGGTTGTTGCTCAGAAAAGTAATATCCTATATAGCCTAGATATTGATAGTGTGCTTTCTTCTTCTTCATTGATCCTACTGTTATAAGATGCATAAATAAAGGTCAGGGGCCTTGAGGAAAGCTATCATGCAATCTTTGCTGCACTTACCGTACCGAGGAGCACGCCAAAGGACATGACATCTGTATCCCTGTCTAGACTAATGGACATGGGGGTGCAGCCTGGAGCTGCAAGAAATGAATATTTCACTAAGGGAACAAGACGTTTCATTACCCACACAGAACAGGCGTCATCAGTCGTTTTAGACTTGCGGAACTTTAGAGGAGGAGATTGGAGCATCTATGGATTTCTCCGGAGTGCTGTGATGATAATCCTTTCTAATCACTAATGCAGTCTTCACATCTCTGTTTCCTACATCGAAAAGCTTGAACTTGGTCTGTTATACCATCCAATTAGTCTGAATATGATGCACTGTCCACTTCTACAAAGGCAATAAAGTGAGTCTCAGGAAGAAAGGTTAGTGTGGGTACCCAGCCGGTCATGAAGCATGATAACTCAGTCCTGTATATGTTCTGTCTTGTGGCATCATCATCATCAGTTGCCTTGCCGACTGACGTGGGCGATCATGCCTCTCCATAATCTGCGATCTCCTGCAGCATGTATCAGTTCGTGTGCCGACACACCTCCCTGCCATGCAACAAGACTGTCAAGAATCTTCTCTTGTTGTCTTCCTCTATTCCTTCTTCTACAGATCTCTCCAGTGGTCACATGTTCCATTTAAATGACGACTGTCTCCTTCTGATATCCGTGATAAGTTGTCTTCATGCTCGCGCCTCTTTCAAAACCTCTTGGTTGCTCTTTTTGGCTGCCCAAGGTTTTTTAAACATTCTTCTGTAAAATCACATCTCTGAGGCCTCAGATGCCTTGTAGCATACCCTCGTTTAATTTTACATTTTGAGAGGTTTTATTATTTTGTTTTTTAATACCTCTTCCTACTAATTTCGTTTGTATTTCTGTTTCCTCACTAGAGTGTCATGTTTTTTTTCATCATATGGATTACTTCGCTGTAGGACTGTGTTAATTTAGATTTGTGGCTGTGTTTATGTTATTTTTGTTAATAAAGACATTGGTCAGAATGTGTACCTGTGTCTGCATAATTTTCTCCTTTCAGGTTGTTGAGCTTGAGTGCTTCTAAGCAGTATCTTGTGTTTATTTAGTTTTGTTTAAATGCAAATATGTCACGATTTATAGATATGTGCTGGTCCTGTTGTTTTCTTGTCTGCTACTCCTCTTTTTGTCAGTAAATTTATTTTAAAAAAAATCTATGACAATGTCTCCAAACGACAGTGTTTATGCAAGACTACACCATAAGGATAGAAGAAGACCAACAAAGAAGACTGATTGATTCATGTTACACATATGGGATCCAAACTGCTTGGTCACCTGCTACTTGAAAGAAAGAACACTCATTCAGAAAGCTGAAAAGCCCAAAAAGACATCAACATTTCAGATTCAACAAAATTCTTTACACTGCTGTTGTTGTACAGTCCCCAGCTAAACTGAGAAGATCCAGCATTTCTACTCCACACTCAAATCAGTGAGATGCCACTGATCCTTTCTACTAACAAACAAACAAAATGAAATGGTCTTTTAAATTGAAAAATCTGGCTTGTCATCTGACTTGTGACCCACTTACATAGTGATATTGATGCAAATATTCCTTTTTTTTTTCGCTCACACCCCAACTGTTTGTTCATTACTTACAACATATATTATACACTTAGTGAATATATTTAAACCACAAAAAATAACAATGCACAAAATTATACATACTGTTACCATTTAATAGAAATGAACTGGAGTTTTAACGTGCATATTTTTCAAGATTATTAAATGCTATTGTCCCAACGAATGTGAAAGGGAAGGCAAGAAATAAAATGTCAGATACACATTTATAAAGCAACATGGTTATCAATTCTTGCTAATATTTAAAAATGCTAATATCAAGTTTGAGCCATGCTGGCATTGTGGCTAGTGGAGTTGCATAGCAAGGTTGTGGTTTCTGTTCGATCTCCAGCAGTCTTCTTCTTCTTCTCTTTGCTTCTTTTCTCTACCCTGTTTTGCTCCGTCTGCGTCAGCTTTCTCAGCCACAGTTGGGTTTATTTCTCCAATATGCACACCTTATTCTCAACTTACGTCCTATGCAGCTTAGACCATTGTACTTATGACATAAACATAAATAAATAAAAATAGTAAACAAAGAAAAATAACCACAATGGTAGGGTCAGAAAGTTCCTGAAGCTGCAGGATCTAGACTGTCTGTTTGACCCTAATGCGTGTCACAGACCTTCTAGAACTGCAGACCTCCCATTACCTACTTTAAAAAAAAAAAATTTAAATTCTACTTATGATCAGTTTCATTTATGATCTTTTACTCAGAACATATTTCTTTTGTAAGTTGAAGAAACCTTGTATATATAATTCATGTGTCAACTCAGCCTTATAAAATGAACACAGCCACAATTTGGGAATCATCAGCACACAGGACAGGGAAAGTGTAGCTGCAGCTGTGCCCAGTCAGAGGGAGAACCGCACCAAATGTGTCCTGATGGGGACTACTCCTTACTGGGAACTACACCAAATCACACTATATGACCCACAGCTGGAGATACCCTAGAAGCACTGCCATTTTGCAGAAAGGCCAAATAGAAGATATAAAAAAGAAATTACCCAAGAAGCAGTATCGTGAAGGATTACGAGATAAAGATAACGGTTATATTCAAAAGCTTTTATAAGCTGGTTGAACATGATCAAAACTTTGTTTTTTTTTCTTCTTTGAAGAATGCATACACACAGTATGGGAACTGAAGAAAGGTAGTGAGCGAGGAAGGGAAATAGACATCTCATGTCACACATAGTAAAGTAAGTTAGCAAAGGACCATTTTCATGCCACTGGTGCAACAGGGTTCATATTTTAATTGACCAATCAGCACCAAAATATGTGATTGGCATCACTCTGAATGCCTTCACTTCCCGGACACTACCTGGTGCCTATTTAAGGCTGCAGTGGTCTAAGTAAGTTCTTCTTCAGCATTCCGAGCCCTTCAGGCTCAATGCTGCAGATATCACCTGCCTCCATTTATCTTGCTGGTTGGCCTTCTCTTTTCGGTTAGTGACACCAAGTGTCTGTAGCTCTGTCTGAATATTATCTCTCCACTGTCTTCTTGGTCTGCCTCGTGATCTATGACCATTCAGCTTCCTGGTGTATAGTTTTTACCTCTCTGACATTCTCTCAATAGGCCCCAGCATATCAGTCACAATGCCAGTGATCTGTGGTGATTTAAACAGATTGTAAATTCAATACATCTTGTCATCCCTTTGTGGGATGCAATTTTTCGTTATACTCTGGCTTTTACCAGCGGACACAATATAGCCCGGCCATAAATATGGTCTTATGGCTGAACACGGTTTCTTGGACCTCTCCACAGGTGATCCTCATCCACATGGTGACACTTTGTGTCATCAGGTGTTTATCGCTTGTGTGATGTCCTGGTGGGGTAAAAGAAGATAGATAGATTATGAATTTCATTGTTGCTTCTCACTCTATTTCCCGCTGTTTACATATTTGGTCAGTCTGGAACAAACAAAAAAACTCTACTTAAGGCAGATTCACACCTAAGACCTTAGGACCAGTACATAAGCAGTTAGCCACCGCTACCACAGCTCAATGACTATGCCATGGACCACAACAGCTTCTTACTACCCCCACTAGCAATCTCCGCCTTGGGACTTTCTTTGCATTTGTAATATCAAGATGGTATTGAAGCAGTCTGTTGTACACTAAAAATTCACAAAAATGAAGACTGCAACACCTTGCAGAGTTCACTGAAAGTGATGCAAATTCACTTATGAAAATAATATATAATAGAGCTGCACTAATTAAGTGTAACAAAGCTAAGTTATATGGGAGAGTCATGAAATATCTGATATAATATGACGAATCATGATATATGTTAATAAACATACTAATGAGTAATGAAATATTTAATTTAACACACTGATGAGTCATTAAATATATGACTTAGCAGTCATGAATCATGAAACATTTAATTTAACAGAGGTGAATCATGACAATGTTAATGTAATACATTTGTAAATCCTAAAGTATCTGAAGTAAAACTGTGGTGACTCAAGATGTTGGTAATGTAAGACACTGGTAAATCATGACCTATCCGAGTTGGCATTGAAAATTAATACATATCTAAGTTTATACACTCCAAATTTAAAATGTGAGAAATTACAACACGTCTCAGTAAAACTGTAACATTTTTCCACATTCAGATTAGCACTCTAACAGATCATACTATACATAAATTATCACCTTGTCCAGTACATAATTGAACACCCTGTTCAAGGAAACACACACTGCAGAAAATCTAAGTTAAAATATTGGACAGTTAATAATTAATATATTGAAATTACCACTTTGATGGTTATAATATAACTAAATTAACATGAGGGTGTATAAATAAAGCATCCTTTTCCAGGCCATTAGATTTTTGTGTGTACATATAGCACTAGATCTATATTTTAAACACAAATCTGCTTTCCTTGGGTGATTTAGTCAACACCAGACTAGTCACCTTTACTTACCAGGGGAAGTGTCATTATGGGACTGTGTGGTCTTGAGGTATTGTGTCCACCTCGAGTGCTAGAGATTATGGGTTCAATCCCTGGTAAGGGCTGGGATTTTTTCATGTGGACTTGGACTTCAAGTAATTCTCCCTGATCTCTGGGTAGTGAGATCAGATGCATGTGTGCATTGTTGCACATGTAAAAAATCCCTTGGCAGTTGGAAATCGAAAAGAGTAGCCTAAAGGCGCTGCCTGGGCAAAATTCTGATTTATGTGCTACAGATCCTGTGCACTGTGCTGAGCTTCTTCTGTCTCAGACTTGAGTTAGAATAAAGAACAGAGCCTTTATGGGTTACTACAGGTGTGACATGATGTTGTTCAAAATTCAAACTTCCCTGGACTTTACCTGGTACCCATTTAAAGCTCGGTGGAATTTGGAGGCAATGTCATAAATTTTTTTTTTTAAATCTATCAATACAGTTTGTCAGCTGGTACCTTTCTGTCTTTCCAGACAACAGTGTTATACTGTGCTATGAGGTGTGTGGAAATCCCAGCTAATGGCAATGGTGGGTGTGACTGGCAAGATTTATCATGTTGAGAAAAGTCTTCCACGATTACAGCATGGGATTTCAGGACCATTGTTGTCATCACTATGTATTTAGTGTGTGTTTTCTCAGAGGCTCAGCTCTCAGTCTTTCTGCAGTCATTTTCCCCTCTGTATTTCTATTTCTTTCCTGATCTGCCCCCTTCATTCAACACAGTCCACTGCCATTTGTTCTTATGAATTTACCTCGATACTTGTATCATTCATGTCCCGCTTGCAAACATATTTATATTGTAGCAGAAGCCGGCCTTGCACATGTTCTACCCATCTGCAATTCACAACAGAGGATGTCCTCTACCATTCTCCAAGTGTGACCTAGCCACCTGAGCCTTTCAGAGGCTGGGTATTGAGAAAACTGTTGTCATGCCTGCTCTTTCTACTACCTCAGTATTTGGGATCTTTTGTTGCTATTTAAAGCCAAGCATTCTTTTTAGGCTTCAACTGTAACACACTGTATCTGATTTGTAAGTTTACTGTTTTCTGTCCCCTAATGTATCCTGTGTAACTTCTTCATACCTTAACATTTAAAACTTTTGAGTACAGCATCTTAGAATATAACAAGTTTAAGTAGCAACTTCATAGGCCTGAAAGAGTTAAAAGTATAGGATCTTTGGCAGACATTGAAAAATAAGAGGTAAGCTGATCTTAGCTTTTTGGAACAACTGGCATAGAGAAATCACACATATGTGGAATAATCTGCTTCAGATCAAACACTTGAAGGAGTAAAGTATGCCTTCATGAGTCATGGCAAATTTCATATGCCACCCTGATAAATCATGTTAACAACAAAGACATATATATATATTCAAAGCAATGTTTCCCCGATGTGAATTTGAACAAAGAAGACACAAACAATAGACTGCACAATTTATTGCCTGGCATATTTCGCTGTATCTCGTCAGGTGCATACTACAGTAACAAGTGAATAAATGAAGCAAATAGCTGAATCCTAAAAACTGAAACACAAATTCGAGTACATTCTACACTGTCTGTTTCACCAAGGTAGCCTTAAGGAAACTACCATTTCTTTCTGCCTACAGAGATCCGGTTTTAACCGGTGGATCGCGGACGCTTCCGCGTATCTGAGTAATCTACAGTTGGCCGATGTGTAAATAATTCGAAATGCATCATCCCTGTTAATGATGTGCCCGGAATTTAGAATGTGGCACGCAATTGCTGATGATGGATTTTGTCGACCAGTCACCTGATTCGTTGTTGTTGAGGTGTTAGTGTTTTGCATTGCTTTTACCAACCATAGTGGAATATGTTCAGCAACCCGTTTCTCCAGTCGTCGATCGGTTCTGCCCACATATGCAGCGTTACAGGTGCATTTAAATTGGTATAAACAGTTAGATCTGGCGTACGTCGAGACTGGTTCTTTTACAGGTGGCGTAGGAATCGTGGTGGTTTTGAATCTCATAACGGGCATGGCTGCGTAAAAGGTTTGACCGACTGCTGTTTTGAGTCGGTCATATACACGTTGCATGACGTCATCTCCCCGAAACGTTAGATGTATATAAACTTGTTTTTTTTTGGCACCGACATTTCTAAGGTAACTGGTTTAGGTGGCTGGCAATGGCACTTAATAAAACCACCTGGATATCCATTAGAAAGCAGTGTTTGTTTAATCGTTTTGAATTCAGCTTGTAGAGTTTCGCTGGAACAAATCTTTCTAGCACGGTGGAATAATGTCCTCACTAGACCACGTTTGTACTGCAAAGGTGCAAAAACTGTTGAAATGGATGTACTGGCCTGTCCAAGTGTCTTTACGATAAACTGACCTTTCAATAGTGCCATTATCTCTACGTCTCATTAAAATGTCTAAAAAGGCCAAGGTGTTGCTACTTTCATGTTGTAAGGACACTGTGATGTTTTTGTGCATTTGGTTCATTTTTGTGTGAAACGACTCTGCCTGTTGTTTGTTTGTGGCGATGATGAGTATGTCATCAACGTAACGTCGGTAGACTACTAAACTATCAATATCAATGGACATCTGTTCCTCCAAGTGTGCCATAAAGATGTCCGCTAGAATAGGGCCTAGAGGGCTTCCCATGGCCACACCGTCAATCTGGCGGTAAGGCTGCTTAAGAAAGCTGAAATTGATGTTCGAAGTGCACAACAGTAAAAGTTCCTCAAGTTTTGAAATAGGTAAACCTACTTGCAGATTTTTATTACTTATACGGTCACATATAATTTTCACGGTTTCTTTCAATGTAGAATGTACTCGAATTTGTGTTTCAGTTTTTAGGATTCAGCTATTTGCTTCATTTATTCACTTGTTACTGTAGTATGCACCTGACGAGATACAGCGAAATATGCCAGGCAATAAATTGTGCAGTCTATTATATATATATATGTTTGGTCTTTTTCACCTGAGAATCTGGTCTATAAGGGACCTACTTTGTCATGAAATCATACAGATGTGTTCTGTTTTTCTGACCTTTTTGAAACCTTAAAAATACCTACACATATGAAACGTACAACTAAGCATATACTATTCAACAGTACTGATAGATCACACAATTTCCAAAGTCTATTAATCTGAATACTAAACAATTAGCTAACACTCTGGTAAAATATAATATATTTAAGTTAACATACAGGTAAAGTAATCAACTAAGTGATCATACAAATAAATGATAACCTAAACATCTGGCCTATTTGTGATATAATTTTCCATGAAAACATAAAAACTTATCCCAAATAAAAACTTATCCTATTTTTTTCCCATGCAAACAACAATGCAGAAATTGCAACAGTAATGACATATCATTTAATGCTACTGAAAAATCACAACAAATCAAGACTGAAAACATCTACTAGTAACAATCAACAAACTGGTAAACGTTAGCACTCTGGTCAATTAAAACATCCAAGTTAATCACCAATAAATAATAACATTTCTAATTTACCACACAGATAAATGATAATATATATAATTTTCATACTCATATCCTAGTTAACAAACAAACAAAATGATAACATCTAATTTTAATACCTAGATAAATGTTTATATATATATATATATATATATATATATATATATATATATATATATATATATATATATATATATATATAGATAGTTAACACACATATAAATGATAACATATCTAAGATACACAGATATATATATCTGTTACCATACTTGTACCTCAATATAAATATCTATTTTCAACGCACAGATAAATAATAACATATGTAGGTTTGTTAACATGCTGGTAAATACAATAGCAAATCCAAGTCACCATATTGGTTTAGTGATTACTTATCTAATTCAGCAGACTGATAAATTATATATTTAAGTTAACATTGTTATCTTAATTAACATACTTGTAAATGATAACATCAAAGTTAACATAACAGTAAATGATAAATATGAAAATTAATATTCCAGTAAATAGTAATATATTAAAATTAACGACAGGTAAAATAATAAGTTAATGTTAAAACATGTAAAGGTAATTAAATATCTGAATTAATTCATAAATACATGGCACGTGTTATTCTAAGTTATAAAATGCATTATAAATTTAGCATGACAATGGAAAATACAGTTGTATAGACAGATCTAAATTTATACCCCAGAAGCAGGTACCGTTAAGAGATATTTACATATAAAGAAAACTTGGGGTATGTATTCTTTATTAGCCTTTTAGCCTCCACTGAAGCATAGACCTTCAACAATCTTATGCCAATCCTTCTTATATTCTGCAACCTCCTCCATGACTTCCCAATATTATTGATCCATTTCTTCTTCTTTCCAAAATATATTTTCTTTTAAATCTGTATTTCTTTTGCCCTGTGGTTTCCCAAGAAAGGACTTTCTTTTTTATACTGTTAAAAGGTTTTCTTAATGTGTCCTAACTAGCACCAGTGTCCTTTCTCCACTTGCTGATTTTTTGATTCACTAGAATTTTGTTTTGTGCTCTAAGTGCTACATTAGTGATTTTATCGAACTATTTTAGTCTTTATGCTCTGTGCAAGAAACAATTAATAAAGGTTTTTAGTTGATGAGTTACTGTTGTTGTCATTCTATGTGTTCCTACTTATCCACACAGCTGTACTTTTCTTCTGCCTTCTATCCCCCAGTGGAGCATAGGCCCTCAACCAACTCACGCCAAGTGATTCAATCATTCGTTATTGCATGCAGCTCACTCCATGTCCTCCCCATCTTTCTAACTTCATTCTCTAGCTTCGTTGTTTGGTCTGCCTTTGTTTCTATACCCCTGTGGGTTTCAGTGCAAAGATGTTCTAGTTATATTATTGTCAGGTTTTCTCAGTGTGTACCCTATCCACTGCCAGCACCTTTTCTTCACCTCTTGGTCCACTGGAACTTGTTTAGTTCTCTCAGAAAGCTCTACATTAGTAATTCTATCATACCATTTAATTCCCTCTATTCTGTACAGGCACCAGTTAATGAATAGTTGTTACTTATTAGTAATTGTTTTGGTTGTTCTCAGTGTTTCTGCTCCTTACAATAGTAGTGATTTGACATCAGAGTTACAAATGTCAAGTTTAGTTTTAGTTTTAATTTCTTTTGACCTCCACAAATTTCCCTGTGGGATGAAAGCTTCTCTTGCTTGTTGTACTCTGCTATACTAAACTGACATTAAATGTTCTAGATCTGGTACTTTTGATGCTAGTAAAAACAGTGATATTAGTAAACACTGACTTACGCTGGTAGACAGACAGACTGATGTTTGTACAGACAGACTGGCGCTGGTATAGACATACTGATGCTAGTACAGATAAAGATTGGTGCTAGCACAGACAGACGGATGGAGGTACATACACAGACTGATGCTAGTACACACACAGACTGATGTTTATACAGACAGACTAATGCTGGTATAGACATACTGATGCTAGTACAGATAAAGATTGGTGATAGCACAGACAGATGGATGGAGGTACAGACAGTCTAATGCTGGTTGAGACACAGACTGATGCTTATACAGACACACTGATGTTGGTACAGATGCAGATATGCTGGTACAAACACAGACTGATGCTGGTACAGACAGAATTATGCTGGTACAAACATAAACTGATGCTGGCACAGTCACAGAATTGTTGCTAGCAGAGATAAGACTTTTGCTGATACAAACTTTAATAGCAAAACTGCATTCTAAACCAACACACTGACACTATTACTCACAAATCAACAAACTTACACTATCACTCATAAATAAATGCATGTGACACATGGATGCTGACCTACTTCCTGTCCATCGAAGTCAGTGTCAGACTGTTCGCACAAATTAACCATATGCTGATATCAAACCAAGCTTAGTCAAACACGAAAGTTTGATGACTTTATTATCCTCCCTTTCATTCTAAAGTTAAAGTGGGAAATTTTTTTTTTTTAAATTACTTCTTTGATTTCTTTGATTACCTGAACACAGCTTAATTCTTTGAGTCCCAGGGGGTTTAGCATCACAGGCCCAAGGGGTAGTCAAGAAAGACATAAAATAGGTGCAGCTTGCATTCACTGGGCTTCTAGGTAGGAATCTATGAACGTATGATGCGTTCCTTGGGACTCAAAGAGTTAAATTCCAAAATTATCTTGGTATTCTCTCAAATGAACTCTGCTCAAATTATATACTAAATGCATTACAGAATTCTGAGCAGTTTTTCTGCTAAGGAAGCCATTGATGCACTAAATGAACACATCTTTAATCTGTTTATATTTTCCTTGTCTACTTTTGTAGCTGCCCTGTTTCTTCTCTGGAGCAAGGTTGCGCAAGTAAAGAAGATTCCCTGTGGCAAAAGAGCAGTTAGGCTGGTCAGAAATGTGGTCTGTGACCTCTCATGGTCCTTTGACAGTGTTTCTGGTAGCTGGCATGGCAAAGGGTGGCAGTGCATAGTTACACTCACAGTAGCCCTGAGGACCTGGAGATCCAGGGATACCACGGTGTCCATGAATCCCAGGCATACCTGGAGAGCCTCTCTCACCTGTCCTTCCTGGAATGCCTTCTCCTGGAGGACCAGGCTGACCTGAAAACAAAAGAAAAGTTCTGTATTTTTAGGGTCTTGAGAGTGCAAAATAAAAGCTTACTGCAGTGAATACACAGTTCTTTATTAATATCTTACCTCAGATGACGTCACAGGACAGTCCACAAATTTAGAGGGTGGTAAGACTAGGTTTCCCAGCTTTCTGATGCTTTTAACAACACCAAAATATCTTGAACTAGCCCTAACCCCAACCCACCTACGTCCCACGAGAGAGTGCAGCCTAGGTCCCATGACTGCATGCAGCCTATCTACTACCCCCTGAAATATTAGACTGTCCTGTGACCTGTGGATTCTCCCCTGTCTGGGGTAGGATATTATTAAAGCACCCAAGTTTGTGTTCAAGATGGGAATCTGCAGCAAAATGGCTCAATCATGTTATAGTTATCAAGATAATACACCTTTAACAATAGTGCTTGTAAAGATACATCATGGAATTGGACAGAAAAAGCATTTATAAATCACAAGAAGATTTCCCTTTGTGGGGTCCACGGCTCCATTTTAAGAAAAATGAACAGACCCACTGCTCCCCCAACAAGCATGTCATGAAAGGTAAATTAGGAGCATTTCTTTCACAGTTGGAGCGCATCTTCCTGAGACTAATGGAACCAACAGTCTGCATACACATAAGGCAGATCTGTAGAAGCGATGTGCACACAACACTAAAGTTCTAGCACAACACTCAAGTCCAGAAGATGACAATCATTTAGAAGTTTCTTCCAGAGTTTACAGCCAGTAAACACGAAGAAGATGAAAAGAAGATTTATCCATGGCAAAAGTTACTTTAAGTAAGATGGAAAACATTCTGAAAAATACTCCTCATAAATCAGCACCAGATAACTTTCTGAAAATTGTGTGAAACTAAATGACTTTGTGTAGTTTTGTGTGTGCGTGTGTAGGTGTACTGGTGTCCTTTTGTTTTTGCCCGATGATAAGGTTTCTATTCGCATTGTTCAAATTGTCACTCTTGATTATATTTTTTATAGCTGACCACTCATACTTTTTATAACAACAAATTTACACTAATGGTTTCTGTATCTTTAGAGATTACCTTTGTCTGTTTATGAGTATTACACACTTATGCTGGGGCACATTTACATAACCGCTGTATCTGCCTTAAACTGCTCGCTGCTGTGCCCTGTCCTGTTAACTTGCATTTCTGTCGGGACCGTGCCTCCTCTGCCCTCGGAAAGAGGTGTCCGCCTTTCACTGGCACTGGCAAAACACATCACAGGCAAATATGTCTAAGAAATAATTCAAATAATAAACATACCAGGTGCCCCTGGGGATCCCGGTGGACCTAGCAACCCTTCTCCAGTTTCTCCTTTCTCTCCTGCGGGTCCCCTCTGGCCTGCGGAAAGTAAACACCAACAAGGCAAGTATTAATTAAAGTAGAACCTGCAAAATGTGAATTATCATGTTTCTAAATACATGGTTGCCACCATGGGGTATCAGCTAGATGCTCGCCTGCGGATCCGAAAGGTCATGGGTTCAAAATGAACAGAGCTGGACATTTTTCAGAAATGACCTTGGCCCCTAGTTTGGACCCCATCTTTGAATGGGCACCAGGTAAAGTCCTGGAGGGTAAAGGTGGCTGGTAAGATGCTGACGCCATTCCCCCACCGTGTGCCAATTTTTCTATAAAATATATGACCAGCCCTATATGCTCAATATACCTGTAGGGATAAAAGAGAGTTGTTTACTTAACTTTACGTTACTTCTAAACATACAAACTCCACAAAATTGTACGTATATGTCAGAAAAAATCAAATCTGTATACACTTTGAAAGACTAAATTTATATAACTTTGTCGAGCAGTTCGTTTAAGTAATCCTTTATCTCTTCTTCTTCACAATCACTGGCTGTAAACTCAGGCAGACTTCTGGTTGTTCATCCATTGTTCACACTGTTCATTCTGCCCGTGCGCGGGTGTGGGGGTGGGGGAAGGGGGGGGGGGGGTGTGTGTGGATGTATGTATGTGTGCATGTGTGTGTGTGTGTGCATATGTCTGTCTGTGTATGTACTTATGTACTTATGTATGTATGTATGTATGTATGTATGTATGTATGTATGTATGTATGTATGTATGTATGTATGTATGTATGTATGTATGTATGCATGTATGTATGTATGTATTTATGTATGTATGTATGTATTTATGTATGTATGTATGTATGTATGTATGTATGTATGTATGTATGTATGTATGTATGTATGTATGTATGTATGTATGTATTATGTATTATGTATGTATGTGTGTGTATATTATGTAAGTGCATGTTTGTATGTATTTCGCATGTTTGTATATGAGTGTGTATGTGTATGTATGAGAATGTAAGAGTATGTGTGTGTGCGTGTGTGTGTGTGTGTGTGAGTTTGAGTGTGTATGCATTATTTTATAATGTATATTTTTTTTAAATATCGAGGCTCTATAATAAACAACAATGGAGACTGTTCAACAGAAATTAAAAGAAGGATAGCCATAGCAATGCAAAGATTGAACAGCCTTAAAAGTCTATGGTTAAGCACCAGCAAGGAGATCAAAATTATAATTTTGAGAGCATGCATCTTCCCTGTGGCTACATACGGATGTGAGTCGTGGACTATCTCTCAGTCCTTAAGAAAGAGAATAGGGGCTTTTGAGCTGAAATGCTATAGAAAGATTCTCAGAATATCTTGGACAAAGAAGATGAGAAATATTGACATCTTAAAAGATCTGAACATCAAGGAAGATTGGCTAATAAACAGCATCCTGTCTCGAAAGCTGAAATATTTTGGTCATATCAAGCGCCACGACGGATTGGAAAAAATTATAGCAGAAGGCATGGTACCAGGAAGGAGGGGCAGAGGCAGACCGACACGAAGATGGGCACAGGATATAAGTGACTCCTTGAGTGTGAAAGTTCATGAGGCGGGAGAACTGGCAAGAGACCAAGTTTCTTACAGGCAAACTGTGATGAGAGCGACGTTCTGCAAAGGACCTGCTACATAATGATGATATATTTTTTAATTATAAACATAACATGCATTATTGATAACAGGCATTGGTACTCTGAAAGATGAGTGCTTAGAAGGGCCGAATGTCGGATGGACCTGCGAGCTAAATTTGTAACCCTTTGAAAATAATGTTAGTTCGTTCGTCGCTCCTCTTCTGGGTTTTAGTCTTGTGTCAGAACCTGAGTTTTGCATGCACATTCATTTTACAGATCTGGCTTTTTTTTATGCAGACTGTTGGTTCTTCAACTAACAGGCAGATCAGTCAGACTTAGAAGGAAACATCCTTAATTACTTGACTCTTATGACCTAGTTGTTAGGGCAATGGGACAATGCTTTTTGTTACCCACAATGGGACCCCAAAACCCACAAAAAGATTAACCCTTAATTACTTGCCTTCTTACTTTACTTTGCTTAGTCGCTCCTCTTCTATCTTGGGGTGTAGAGGTTTTCCAGACTTCTCTATAAGTAGTTTTCTGTCTGGCTATGTTCCATTCCAGTCCTCTGTCAGTCAGGGACTGTCGGATGTTGTCTTCCCAGGGGACCCTGGGTCGCCCTGGAGGTTGGTTCCCTGGTGCTTACTTGCCCTCTACAATAAGTAATATGCTTGTTAAGGGGCATTGAGTCTATTCTCTTCCTCCCCTCCCCAAACTGGGTCCCTCAGAACCCACACAGATAATCAAGGGATGAATACCAGTTACCTCTGGCTTGTCTACCATGGTTATAATCAACATTCAGATACTTATCAGTCAGTAAGTTGAAGTTTCAATTTCATGGCAGATTGGTCAGCCCTTAATTGCTCCCTTCCTGTGACAGTGAAAACACTGAAACAGACTGCAGTCTCAGCAAAACCAATAGCATAACATGCATAAGGCAGCCATCAGGAGTGCCAACACATAGAATTGCAATTCGTCACCGATGGAAGCAGATACAATAAATAAGCATTATGCACATGTATTATTGCATAAGGCACCACTAGTTCTGTTTCAACAGGCTACTCGCTATTTTCTGAATCTGCAAGTCATATAAGCATAACTTACCTTCAGGTCCAGGTGGACCTTGTGGACCTGGGAGGCCATGTAATCCAAGGAAACCCCGGTCTCCAGGAGGTCCGGGGAGTCCTCTGTCACCTGAGGCAAATAAAGTAAACATGTGGGAACATAAGAAGCGAAATAAACTGGAAAGTGTATTTACGAAGAATCCATCATCACTGTATTGACCACACATGGGTAAGGTAAGTGTCAGGTTTTATTGCACATGACTCGATCTTTCTACTCACAATGGCTAGCTACCTAAAGAGTTTATCACAAAGCGTTAACACTACAGATCCATCAATGATCCCCAGAAGTCTCTGTAAAAATTCACTTGTGAGGCAAGGAACAACAACAGTCTGAATACAGAAATGAACAAACAAGAACTTTTTGCCAGTGTTAACAGTCAGCGAACTCTAAAAAGATGCTGTTAAGCAATGGTTCTCAACCTTTCTAAAGCTGAGACCCTTTAATACAGTTCCTCATGTTGTGGTGACACCCAACCATAAAATTATTTTCATTGTTACTTCATAACTTCAGTGAATATGTGTTTTCCAATTGTCTTAGGCGACCCGTGTAAAATGGCCATTGGACCCTCAAAGGGGTCGTGATCCACAGACTGAGAACCAATGCTGTTGAGGAACAGAAGCTTTGAAGCTTTTGTTGATGATGATTGTTTGAGATTTTATACACAATGTGTTTTTGTTTTGTTTGTTTCCTCCGTCCTCAGTTACCCAATGGAGCATAAAAAGTAAAGGACCCTCCTCCCATTCTTCCTACCTTCAGCTCATTGGGCTTTTTGTTCTAGACACATAGACCTATCCCAAGCTTAAATAGGTACCAGGTAAAGATCCAGGAAATAAAGGTGGCTTGCATAATGCTGATCACATCACGTACTGAGTGCGGATTCATTTATAAAATGTAGGTCCATATCTACATGCCCGATAAACCTGAAACCAGGTCCTTTACTTATACTGAACTTATAGACTGAAAGAAGTGGATGAACAATCAGAATGTTCTGCCAGAGTTTACAGCTGGTGAATGCAAAGATGAAGAAGGAGAAGAAAAAGCAGCATCTCCTTTGTGATTATTTTATCTGTGATCCACTGTCAAAGAACTGTTGAATTTTGTGACACTGTTAATGTTCGATGGTGACGATTAACTACAGTTTTGATATCCTTTAAATCTGCAAGCTAATGGTGTCAGAGAAGCATATAAGCACACATACACACAAGTTGAAAACAGAGGATCTATGCTGATCAACCCACCAAAGACAAAACAATTTAAAAGAAAAGGTGATCCCACAAGCACACACAGACTGCTGCACCCCTACCATAATGATATGTCTGTCGCTAACTCCCTGACTATCATCAAGTGTCTTGCTGAGTGATTTTGACAATTATACTTTTCCACATCTTATATTATATGAAGACACCTTTCCATGGCGTGACATAAAGCTGTCAATAATCCTTCCTCATTGTCTTCCTCTATATCATTTTTCTTCTTTCTTCTCTACTGCCCCCCCCCCCCCCCCCAGTGCAGTAAAGATTCTCAACCAAGGTATGGCAAGTCATTTCCTCTATCATTCTTTCCTTGGGCTTTTTGTCTAGAAGAGCAAGATGCAGAATTTTATATCTCTCTCGACACATGAGGCAGTTGCAGAAGAAGTGAATCTCTCTCGACACACGAGGCAGTGGCAGAAGAAGTGAATCTCTCTCGACACACGAGGCAGTGGCAGAAGAAGTGAAGAAGAAGATAGTTATACCAAAATGTATCTCCAATCTTTTACATTTTTTCAGAAGGTTAATTTACCTGGGGATCCAGGAGACCCGACTCGTCCACGTTTGCCAGGTCGACCCACACCTGGGGGTCCAGGTGGACCCATTAGACTAGCTGTCAACTCTTCAAGCTGCTCTGTGAACCACAACATACAATATCTGGGATAGCAAGCACCAATCTCTGATTAAACAACATGCAATATCTGGGATAGTAAGCACCAATCTCTGATTAAACAACATACAATATCTGGGATAGTAAGCACCAATCTCTGATTAACAACACACAATATCTGGGATAGGAAGCACCAATCTCTGATTAACAACATACAATATCTGGGACAGTAAGTACCAATCTCTGATTAACAACATACAATATCTGGGACAGTAAGCACCAATCTCTGATTAACAACATACACAAAGCAAACTATATTGTTAAAAGAAAAAAAAAAACAGTTATCCGATGGTGCTTTACTACTAAAAAAGAAACAAACGAACAGACAAAAGCACAGCTACTGAAATAAGACCTAATTTTTTACATTGAGGTTTCAACAACGGACCAACATCATGGCACACGGGTAGTAACCCGTAAGTGCTCCGTTCTTCTTTGAACTCAAGTCTGAGTTCGAAGAAGCTCAGCACTGTGCACAGGCTCTGCAACACCGGTGAGGATCCTAAAATACTTTGGATAGATTTGTAACTCCAAATTTTGCCCAGGCAGCGCCGTTAAGGCTACTCCTTTTTATTTTCTACGGCCAAGTTATTTTTCACGTGCGCAACAATTCACACGGGCGTCCGACCTCACTACCCAGAGACCAAGGAATTACTAGAAGTCCAAGTCCACGTGAAAAAAATCCCAGCCCTTATGGGGGATTGAACCCGAAACATCCAGCACTCAAGGCAGACACTATGCCTCGAGACTACGCATCCATGAAAATCTATGTAATTTAATAAGTTGTTGTTGTTGGCACTTTTTCATCTTTCCAACTGATAGTGTTACATTGCGCTATGAGGAGGCAGGGGATCACAGCCCACTGCGATGGCGAGTGTGACTAGCAAGACCTACCCATGTTAAGAAAAGATTTCAAGACCGTCATTACTAACATTTGAAGTTCCTCCTCTTCGCAGCACAAAGCCTGGGCAGTATTGTAGAGACCATATGTTGCCCATGCATCATGATCCCTCCCTCAACTTGCATTGTTTACTCGAAAGAAAAGGTAACACCAGTACATTAGGAACAAATCAGTCTACATGTTGGAGCTTCCCTCCTAGACCAACTGCCAGTCAAGGCTAAGGGAGGGCCTGATCTGCCCAGCCATAACATACAGTTTTAGGACTGTATTAACTGTTCCTATAACCATTTAATAAGTGATACTGTTTAACTCTTTGAGTCCCAGAGAGTTTAGCATCACAGGCCCAAGGGGTAGTCAACAGAGACTAAAATCAGCGCATCATGCATTCATTGGGCTTCTAGGCAGTAACCTATGAACGTATGATGCGTTTCTTGGGACTCAAAGAGTTTTAAGTGCACATACAAATACCTTCCGATTCAATCAATCAGTCTACAGTTCTTTTGTATCTGGGTCATCAATAGGTTTTTAAGCGTACAGGCTTTCCCATCAACTAATAAAAACTATGCAGTGTTTTTTTTTTTTCTCCTTATAAAAACAGGAAAGCAACATCATACAATATGCATTTCCTTTTTGAATATTGTGACCAAGTACTTAGTGTGCAGCTTCAAATGTGGGTGGGTGTGGACGTTGGTTTCCCCCATTGTGCACAAGTTATCTGAACACTGGGGCTATTATTATGGGAGATCATCGCAACCTATTCCACAATCAGTTAACCATCCCAACAACTGTCTCAAAAAATGAAGCAATTAGGCCATATGGAACACTCATACATTCGGGAGGCCTTTAGAAGAGTCAAATACTGAAACCTGCCAGGTATGTTGCAAAAGGGTTGGGTTGGACTTAGAAATGGTTACTAGAAAAAAGTCAACAGTAACTAACATCATTTTGAGAATAAAAATAAATGAAGAAGAGAATGTTTGACTAGGGTATGAAAGGATGAGGGATGTCAGGGAGTGAGTTGCACATGATAGAGGAAAGGAGGACTTGGCGTAAATTGTCTTACTAAGGGCCTCTGCTCCATCAGACAATAAACGATGTGGCTAAATGTATTTGAAAGCTGGGTTCTAAAAGAGAAACAGGTACTGATCAGCAAGAAGGATATTTATCTATAGCTGTCACTTTCTATGTATAAGAAACAAGTAGGCATGTATTGATTGGCACTCATAGGCACAAGTAGAAAGATAGAAGCGCATACTAGACTACATAAAAATTGAAGGCTATAGCTACCACACCAGGAATCAATTTGTTTATGTCTTATGTATCCTTTTATCTCTCTGCTTCTTTCTATACATGTATACTTGTTATATACTGTTTCTAAAGCCTCAAGGATTCCCTGTCTCTTTATTTATGTGTCACCTTCTGCTCTGAAAACACCTTTTGTCAGAGAGAGAAACCTTTCATAAGAGAGTCAGAGAAACTTTTTATTGTTGAGTCAGAGAAACCTTTTATCATTGAGTCAGAGAAACCTTTTATCATTGAGTCAGAGAAACCTTTTATTGTTGAGTCAGAGAAACCTTTTTTCATTGAGTCAGAGAAACCTTTTATCGTTGAGTCAGAGAAACCTTTTATCACCGAGTCAGAGAAACCTTTTATGGTTGAGTCAGAGAAACCTTTTATCGCTGAGTCAGAGAAACTTTTTATGGTTGAGTCAGAGAAACCTTTTATCGTTGAGTCAGAGAAACCTTTTATCGTTAAGTCAGAGAGACCTTTTATCGTTGAGTCAGAGAAACCTTTTGTCAGAGAGTCAAGAAAAAACAGGCACAAAACTAATAATTTTAGACAAGAGTCAGAACTTCCATTACGTACCACAACAGTCTCTGGTATCATCAGATCAAAAGTAGAAAAGCACTAAAAAGGGTTAGACAAAAATAAACTGCGGCAAACATAACTACAGACATGATATAATCCCTGATAGAGACCAAAACAATAACATTTACAACAAGGGGTCCCCCACCACCAGACCTGCAAGCATCAATATTTACACAAATGCCAAAAACAAGAGCTAAAAGCACCAGAGTGCTCACATTTCACAAAGATCTGCTTGATAACAGATAACATAAAGACATTGTTCCAGCTTATACATGAACAAGTTTAAAAACAGGATCAACATAGAAATGCAAAATGAACAGTGTTAATTTTGTCAGATATTATCATAAGGAAAGAAGCAGATTCTTCTACAGAGTTTGCTAACTGACAATTTACAGACGATCAAGATGTTTATTTACTTTTGTATTTGACAATGTGAGGGTTTCTGACAATGTTTGAAAAAAAAAAACTTTTCTTCTTTTCTCCACTCATGGAATGCCTCACGATGTCAAGGCAGGAGGAGATCTCTGGAACGGGTGCTTCTGTTTGCTTTATATAAAGTACTTTTCAGTGTTTCTGTGGTCCATAATCTGCGTGGTCCACCTCTGGCTCTGTTAATGCTCTATGGTGCCTTGTCTGATCAGTTTTGCTACATGGTCAAAGCATTTGATTTGTTGTCTCCCTTTAATGTTCAGTGCTGGTTCTATGCCAATTCTCCTCCTTATATCGTTGCTAAGTTGATCTTTCTTAATTTCACCCAGCATAATATGTACACATTTCATTTCTGTTGGGGCGATCTGTCTTCTGAAGACAGTGTCCATGTTTGATATTGATAGCACAGAGTTGGTTAGAATATCATTGGTTACAACAAAATCTGGCTAAAATACATTTGCCTGAAAAAGACATCTTCAGTAATGTATATGGAACAAACTGCAACAGTAACAAGGTCAGGGGGGAATTAGGCTATCCTCTGAATAATGGTTCCAAATTATTGAGGCCAAAAATATACCCTAACAGGGCCTCAGTGACATGTAAATTGCGGACTTCTTTCCGGCGATAATACTGCCATCGCCGAGGGTATCTCCCGCGCCGCTATGCGCGGAGTTGGGGCTAAACTAGATGGCTGGGACTCACGAGCAAATAAAAATGAAGGAAGCTGCATGAGATGCAGTAGCTGCCGCTCGTAAGTCCCAGCCATCTAGTTTAGCCCCGCTCCGCGCGTCAGGGCGCAGGAGATACTCTCGGCGGTAACTTTAACTCGGCAGAAGCTTTTCCGCAGTATGCTGTGCAGTCGCCGGAAAGAGGTCCACAATTTACATGTGACTGAGGCCCTGTTAGGGTATATTTTCAGCCTCGATAATTTGGGACCATTATTCGAAGGATAGCTGGGAATTACTCAGCTGATACAGATATTTATAGTCAACTTAGTAAACTGTCCAGCATCTTCTCTCTTGGTCTCCCTCTGCCTCTCCTTCACTCCAACTTTGCCATTGTCAGGATGTAATCCGTTTTCTACCAGCTCACAATGTGAACAAAGAATGTAGATTACCTTCTCCTGATGAGAATAAACAGGTGTTTTTGTGAGTTAACTTCTTTCAAGACATCCTCACTACCAGGGCTTTTTTTTTTTTTTTTCTGGTGGTACACGGCAGTACGCAGTACTGTCACCTTTTAGGCCTTTTATTTTCAACGCTATGATTTATGATGAGTACCGGCACCTTTTTCTATTTTCAAAAGACACTTTGTGTTGAGTACCTGCACGTTTCTCTAGAAAAAAAAAACCCTGCTCATTACATTCTTTAATCTGTCCATGATATTATTCTCATCACTGGTCTATAACATTCCTGCAACTTCCATATAATTTTTCACTTTATACAGTGCTTAACATTTATACCGCACCCCCCCCCCCCCCCCCCCACCTTGGGCCGCCCAGGTGGTAAGTTTTACTATAACAGCCAGAAACTCATAGATAACAGAAACTGTGCTCACAATTTTTTTTTTTTTTTTTTTTTTTTTTTTGCTTTCAACAACAACAAACATTGATATAATAAAACTGGTGGCATGGGGAAAACATAGATACCACACATTCTGTAAAACAATAAAACAAAGAATGTATTCACAGGAAAGCAGTTTTAAAGCAGATGAAATGCTTACCTCTAAGGATTTTGTAGCATATATCTCGGACTTCTGAATCTGAAATGCTTCGGCCCTGGAGAAACATGAGAGAATTTTAGATAAGCAAAAGTATTATTCTCTTGTAAACTGAAATATATATTCGGTTTCCCAGAATTGCAACATACTTCCACCCTGGCACAATTTGTCTGTTGTATTTCTGCAATTGTGAATTGGTTGTGTTTGTTTGTTGTTCAAGCCCACCAGGACCTTACATCAAGGAGCCAACACCCAGTGACACAAAGAGCCACCACTGGATGAGGATCCCTCAGGCACAAGTTTCAGAAACACTGTTCAACCAATAGGTTATCTTACAGCACCTGACTATAGCTAGGGTGCGGGGCTTTAAAACAAAATGGCGACTCACATTGAGACATATATAGGAAGTCATACTAAAATCACTCTCAATATTCAATGGCCTATGTAGATATAATATTATTAACTAATTTAACATTAGCTGAATATATGAAGCATTTTAGAATTTGCATGTTAATGTGTTGTTCTCTGTCTCTAGATATGTCTTGAATCATACTGTTGAAAATAATTTGGCCATTCCAGCACTTTTCCTAATTTATATTGCACTTCTGCCATTATCTGTTTTTATATGTCTTAGACAAGAAAACATGTTACTGGTTCTTTTATCTTTCTTTTCACTGGGATTTCAATTGCATCTTTTTTTTTTTCCTTGTTTTTTTATCAAAGATTTTTTTTTAAACTTTAGTTTCTTTTCCACATTATTTACTTGCTTCATGAAATCCACTACCTTTTGATCATTTTCTGTTTGTAACATTTTTGTATCAGCATAATAAATATATTGGCAAATACCTCTTCTTCTTCTTCCTTTTCTTCTTCTTCTTTTTTTTCTTCTTCTTCTTCTTATTCCTATTACTATTCTCCTCCATTTCCCATTCCTTCTTCTTCTGCTCCTCCTCCTTCTCCTAATCCTTCTTCTTTTTCTTCTTCTTGTTTCATCCTTCAAGGAGTGGTTGCCATATTTTCCTGTGGTTTGCAGTTAGGCTGCAATATCTGCTCTTTTTGGCCCTTTGCATCAAACTCTTAATTAGTCACTTCTACACAAAACTTTTCAAAGGACAGTGAGTGTTTTCTTTTCTTTTGTTAATCAAAATGAGGCCATGGAACCCGCATAAGGATTATCAGTAAGTAAACTGTTACTGTTGGGATCCCCGTGTCGGTTCAAGAGCTCTATTTTTGAGAACAAAGAACTGACCCAGTACCCCTTACAATCATGTCATAGAAGGTGACAAATTAGGAGTGTTTCCTTAAATGTCAGGGTGCATCTGCCTGAAAGGTAAGAAATCAACAGTCTGAATACAAAAAAGCCAGATCTGTAAAATGGATGCGCACGCAATACACAATTTCTGGGACAAGACCAAAGTCTAGGAGTGGACAAACAACCAGAGCTTTCTATCAGAGTTTACAGCCACTGAACGCTATGAAGTTACTGTAGAGAAGAGTAGCTATAAAGAAGCATGACCACTCAGGCTAGTTAGTAAAGAATGTGTTAGTCATCATTGTTAGTGATCATTTTTTGATTGAGATATTACACAGAATGGTTTTCCGCTTTCATTTCCATCCTTTCTTGCCCAGTGGGGAATAACAAGCGAAGGACCTTTGTTACACCTTCAGCACACAGTGCTTGATCTATAGGTAACACCACAATTGTGCATAAGCCCTCAACTATATGGAATAAAGTGTTTTTGTCCTTTGCCATTACATGCAGCTCACCATATTTTACTTACCGCGGTCTCTAATTCTCTTTGCTGTGTATAATTTAGAATTGGCTCACAAACAACAAACTGTCCCCAAAACAGAGGTATTTTTTTACCATGTTTGATGTGATGATTGCCTGGAATGGACGGTGGTGGGGGGTACAGTTTCCCAAAAAATGAAGCAGACCTCCGCTAAGGTAGATACATCACTAAAGACCGTTGATTCTTACCGCCAAGAATGGATACATGTCTATACTGATGGATCAGCATTTAAAGCTACTATTAAAGCAGGTTACGGAATCTACATAGGTTATCCCGATGGATCTGTTGAAGAGATTTTTGATGTATGCGGGGAATTCTGTTCAAATTATGAAGCTGAAATAATTGCACTGGAAACAGCAGTATACCACCTAAAGACTGTAATGGATGTTTACCCTTCAAAGGTCCAAAATATTGTCATCTTCACAGATTCAATGTCTGCCCTTCAAGCTCTGGAGGTCAGTGAACGCTGCAGAACTAACATAGCCAAGGTAATCCTGTATGCTGATCAGCTTATTACCTCATACAACATCAGAATAGTGATGCAGTGAATTCCAGGTCACTCCGGCACACCAGGTAATGACAGAGCTGACAGATTGGCAAAGAAAGGAGCAACACAAGAACGACCACCTACAGTGACAACCCTCCAGACAGCAAAAACACTGATAAGAGCTTTAAACAAAGAGACTTGGTTGAACAGATGGGCCATGGGAGACACTGGAAGAGAGGTTTATAGACATATGTCTGGCCCTGATCCTAATGACAGCATTAACCATCTAACAAGAAGGGACCAGGTCACCATCTTCAGACTTAGAATGCAACATACTCCACTCAATGGACACCTAAACAGAATACAGCAACAGCACTCCCCAGAGTGCCAGCTATGTAACTACTCCTACGAAACTGTTGAACACCATCTCTTTGAGTGCCCAAAACTCAGTGAGACAAGAAGAACGCTACTCCCTCCGAGACCAGACAAGTGGAACACCTTGTACGGAGGATAAGAACAGCTCGTGAAAACATGCAAATTCCACCTCATGGCATTGGGCCAAAGGGCGAAAGCTCATGCGTCGCTGGATCGATAACAACAACAAGGTAGATACGATACTTTAAAGACGTTGACTATGAAAGCACATAGGGCTGGAGAATTTTCTAGAGAAAGAGACTTTCAGGTGTGCAGTGACAAGAGCAAAGTTCTGTAAGGGACCTGCTGGTGACAATGCTTATTTGGTTTCTCCTTATAGTTATTTACGTGGCAATGAGTACGCAGTTAGATCAGTTGCTGCCGTCCCTCTGGGCAAGGAGCTATTTTACGATAAAGCAGACATGGTAAAGGCTCTCTGGGATCAAGTACACAGTGCAGCAGAACAGATGCAACATCCATATCTAAAAATCAAGGTTCACTTAGGAGTGGGTAGAGGATTAAATAATGTTTGACCCGCAAGGGGGAAAAATATGTGAACTTTTAATCCAGTTGCAGCTAACACTATCAGTATGAGAACTCTTTGATAGCTGCTGCAGAAGGGGACAGAGCACATACAGAAATGTCTGCGTGCAGTGATTTAAATTCATTCATTCATTCATTTATTCCCTTTACTTGTCTTCACTTCATTTCCTCTTTCACAGCTTCAAGTGTTGGGATATACAGTTCAGTATCTGGCTCCTCTGGCCGCCTCATTTATAAAGGCATTGTGCTGTTGCAGAGTTTGTCTGAAGTAATCCTTCCAGATTTTTTCTTGGTCTACCTAGTGTTCTATGTGCCTCTCCTATTTTGGAGTGTCTTGTGTGGTTTGGTTTCATGAGGTTTCTCCTCGACTGGGCAACCCATTTTATATATGATTGTATATGCTTTAGTATTTGTTCCATGCAGGGATTTTTTCTATAAAGACAAAAGAAATGTGCCTGAAGTGTCTAGTCTTTTACAGAACTTTAGACATTGTGTGTCATGACCCTTTAGTATGTTGGCTGCACGAACGTAAAGCATTAAACAGAATAATTGGCATTCAACTCCAGGTCCTCAACGCCGACATACATGGTTATATATAATATTTAGCTGCACACTTAAAATTTTTTTCAGCATAACGTCAGTGAGGAAGCTGAGAGAAAGAAACAGAACGAGATGGACAGACGGTGTAACTGAAACCTATGAAAAGATGAACAAATCCATCACCCCAGCCATCTGAGAAGCGCAACGTAAATACAAAAAACCATGAAATGACACTGGGCAAAAACCTGATATCAGTGAGGCGACAAATAGAAGAAAGACTGCACACAAAATATCCCTTATAAGGGGTTAGTTTGACCTCTGGTTTGCTAGCTGACTGAATTACCGTGCCATAAAATTATGTTTGTCTAAATGTGTAACCAAAACAAAATGTTTGGAAAGCTCTGGGTACATCCTCGTTCTTGACCTAACCAATTGCCTGTACTGAGTATGCTGGCAACTGCTGGAAAAATAAAGCCTTGGTTTTATGCCGACTTGGTTCTTTTTTGACTTCACTCTTGATTTTATCTCTTCTGATAACTAATGTGTTATTTTCAGACATCTACACTAAGCTGTGATAAGACAAATATAAAACTCACCGGCTGACCAGGCATTCCTGGCATGCCAGGTTGACCTGGTGGACCACGCTGACTAACTGGACCCGGTGGACCAGGTAAACCAGGTATTCCTGGCACACCTTGTGGGCCTTGAAGTCCTGGCTTGCCAACGGCTCCTCTTTCTCCAGGCTGTTATTTAGAAAATACACTTGTTAAAAATAGGCACGATTTCACAAATACCACTAAAATGTAAAATGAAACATTAATTTTATCATGTTTTCATTAGAATCTTTAGCTTTACAAAATTCAGAAAAATAACAATATATAAATATTGTTTTAAAAGAAAATTATACTTGTTAACATGTTTAGAAACTTTTTAATAAACTCATGCATAAATCTGCATATTAGCTTGTCTGATTAGTTCTCTGGAGTATATGTACACACAAACAGACAAGAGGTGACAGACTGAGAACAGAAAAGAGAGACAGTTGAGGAGTTCACTAACCATGCCCTGGGCACCGTGGATACCTGCTGGTCCCTAGAAAATATGACGAAAAATCTGATGCAGACAGTTTTTAATAGAAATAAAATTGCAGATTATACAAGCATCATCGATATTAAAATTATGAAAACAAGTTAGAATAACATAGCAATGTAACTTAATGGAAATATAACAGATTGCAACAACTTATGAGTATTTGAAGTATGAACATTTATGTGGCGAGAATGATGACCATGTAACATAATGGAAATGGGTGGAAAAGGAGACACATATCTACTGTTTACGTTAAAACCATTTCTCCTTTCTCCTGTTTCTCAATCCATACATTGCAAATGTAACAGGCTGGGGAAGTAGGTTGTTAGCCTGTTGGAATCATTTTGGTCTGACTACACATAGAGGATTCAAAATGGAAGGTTTTCAGAATGGAACTCTCTGGAAGTGGCCAATGGGTTAAACAATGAGCAAGTTTGGAATTTTAGTTCTCTAGGAATTAAATATAATCAAAAATCTTCCATTCGGTCTCGTAGTGACACTAGAAACATGTAGTCCTACCTATTGGTTGCAGAGCTTACAGAGTTCTAACCCAAAATAGCTTCAGGGGAGGTGAGCTGGCTCACTGGTTTCGTGTTTTGGCAGTATGTTCAGTTGATAAGTTGTGTTAAATCTAGATTTCCATGATCATCCTTGCACGGAGATTTTTTATTGTAGATTGCCTTGAAGTGAATATGAACTCTCATCTTTGTTAGCTAGAGTAATTAGCACATGTTCTGTTTGAACACTTTTTTTATTGTTAATTTACTGTTATCTGCGAAGCACGACACGCTAGTTTTGCATTCAGAGTAAATTAACAGATGTTGAATGTGAAGATTATATTCACTTTGATTGATTCTGAATATGACTTATAGTTCGTTAACGTAGTCTGACTAGGTGCTGCCTATGTGTTGTTATGTTTTTATTATTGTTGTTTAACTCACTATACACATAATTACTGCCTGGATCATGAAAATACGTCATGGCCCCTGCTCCTGAAAAACTCGCGACTTTTTTTTTTTTTTTTTTAACTTTTTTTGTTTTTGCAGTCCAGCGGGGAACTACTCATTGTCCTAACCATATTTCTTTTCTCACCCCCCCCCCCCCCCCCCTCTCCGTTTTTCTTTTCTGGCTGGTTCACAAGAGTTGTTTATTCAGAGACAGCTCATTCTGACACTTTTAATGAGTTTTATCTGACGTGCCATGAAAGAGGTGAAGAGTGAGACGTGTTACAAAGCAAGTACCTTTAACCTTAAGTATATGTTAAACAGTACTGACACATTGTTAAAGAAGATGTATTTATTCTGTGTGTTTGTGGCATTTTCCTTACCCTGCTTTCGGTAAGGGATAGTACTACTGACCATAACCCTTTAGCTGAAGGTCCCTTTTTCACCCCTTTACTGTGGATATAGGGCTAGACCTATATTTGTATAGACCAATCGGCGCTTGGTGGCTGATGTGGTCAGCATCACGCCAGCCGCCTTTACTTCCCAGGACTGCACCTGGTACCCACACAAGGCTGGGTCGACCTGGGAGTCAAAGACATTTTTGAAAATAAGTCCGGCTCCGCCAGGCGGTAATAACCATTAAGTACTATTAATTTACTGTGTAGTATAACATTAACTGTGAATAACTGGTTATGTCAAACTTGATAACAGTATCATAGATAATCCCTGAGGAGAATGATGCAGCAAGGAGTAGCCAGGGGATTGGGTCGATGCTCAATACTCAGTTGGGGGGGGGGAAGTAGGGAGGATATACACTAAATTGTTATTGGTGCCATCGGAATTAGAACTCCTCATTGCTGCTGAAAATAGGGATGGAGCGCTTATGGAGAATGCCCCAAGTGGTGTGATGTCGGTTCTTGAATCAAGTCAACTCACTCAACTACTGATTATTCATGTACACACAATCATTTAAGCATACTCACAACCTCGTGACATTCCTACATACTTACAATCTCATGCACATTCGCACATTCTTACAACCTCATACACAATTCCACATACTTACAATCTCATACACAATCCCACATACTTACAACCTCATACACATTCCCACGCACTTACAACCTCATACACATTCCCACATACTTACAAAATCATACATACACACATGTGGTGTTGTATCAACAAAGGTGCTGAAAACTCAAAGCAACATGTCAATTAGTCAACTCAAAGACACAACACACACACACAGAACATGCAGTTACTTTCGGTATTAATTAATACAACAAATTTACTACAAATTTAACACTTGAAATATAAATAATATTACATTTCAGACAACATGTAAATAGCTATCGCTCGTTTTTAAACTTAAGTGAAATGTAACTCATGCATTCTGGTAAACAAAAACATAACAAAATTATAAGGAAGAGAGAAACACATTTATAGGAAGAAAAAACAACTTTAACTCATTGGTTACCCTATAGATTGTAAACATTTATTTACTATTCCTATCCCATTCTTCTCTTATGTTAACCCTTTTTTCCCAGTTGCTACTGCAACACCTTCTCTCACAAAGCTGTAATTTTCAGCTCTATAAGAATAAAATATTGTCACTCTAGGATAGGCAAACTTTAGCAATGATACCATCTGGGATTAAAAGAGTTCAATGAACCAAGAAGTAGGAACCTACACCGGAAAAAAAAAGAACAATACAAGAGATTTATGACTGTCAAATCTGGTTTCTCCTTTGGCAAAAGTTCCAAGCCTCTGCCTCATTGATGATGCTTCTGTGTCATCACTCTCCAGTGCCCTTCTCCTGCATCTATTATTCAGCTGATGATGAAAGTATCTTTTCCTTAGTTACGTAAGCCTTCACATTTAGGACGCGAGATGCTGAAATTTGGCCTTCCAAAGTCCTTATTGTTTTAATCTATGATTGTTTTGTGCTCCATTCAGGTGTGTTAGTTTTTGAAATTAAATTATCGCAGTAAATTCTCAACGCTGCACACTGGATATGTTCACGCTCACATCTCTCTCACAGAATGGACAGGTCTACAAGTGCTGAAATCTCTCAGAGTATGGACAGGTCTACAAGTGCTGTGAGATCTCTCAGAGAATGGACAGGTCTATAAGTGCTGAGATCTCTCAGAGAATGAACAGGTCTACAAGTGCTGAGATCTCTCAGAGAATGGACAGGTCTACAAGTGCTGAGATCTCTCAGAGAATGGGCAGGTCTATAAGTGCTGAGATCTCTCAGAGAATGGACAGGTCTACAAGTGGTGAGATCTCTCAGAGAATGGACAGGTCTACAAGTGCTGAGATCTCTCAGAGAATGGACAGGTCTACAAGTGCTGAGATCTCTCAGAGAATGGACAGGTCTATAAGTTTTGAGATCTCTCAGAGAATGGACAGGTCTAAAAGTGCTGAGATCTCTCAGAGAATGGACAGGTCTATAAGTTTTGAGATCTCTCTCATAGAATTGACAGGTCTACAAGTGCTGAGATCTCTCACAGAATGGACAGGTCTACAAGTGCTGAGATCTCTCTCATAGAATTGACAGGTCTACAAGTGCTGAGATCTCTCACAGAATGGACAGGTCTACTAGTGCTGAGATCTCTCAGAGAATGGACAGGTCTACAAGGGCTCATAAACTCCTCTACAAAATGGACAGCTTCATGACTGTTCCGATATATACATAATAAATTATGTTTATGCCTAAGACAACAAGAATTAGCAAACATTATTAAAATACAATGAAAAGCGTATAGATTTTGAACAGGAAAAAAAAAAAAACAAGAAAAGCTGCCACTCATTTTCACCAATCTAACATCAAACAACAATGGACGATAACAACAATATTAACTGGAACTCACTGGTGGGCCAGTATTTCCGCGTTGTTCTGTTCCCACATTGTATCCGGTTATGAAGCTCTGGAAAATATATACATCAATGAATTTACATTTAAACAACCCTGTAGCTTAAGTTGTATAGTGATGATAGATTAAAAAAAAAATTTCTAAAAAAGATTTACTATACCTTTAACTCTCAATCTGGTCAGCAGAGCAACAAGACGATTCCAAATACCTCAGCCAACCTTCAAATAGGTTATAATTGAGGTACTTGTAACAGCGACATCAGCCAGGTGTCACTTGCAGCCTTCTGGGATAATGACCTACAGTGGTGTTTATGCTTGCCTGCCTAGTAGTGACCTAGGTCAGTGTGTTGCAAGCTGTGTCCCAGAGCCGTATCGGTGTAGGTCAATGTGTTGCAAGCTGTGTCCCAGAGCCGTATCGGTGTAGGTCAGTGTGTTGCAAGCTGTGTCCCAGAGCCGTATCGGTGTAGGTCAGTTTGTTGCAAGCTGTGTCCCAGAGCCGTATCGGTGTAGGTCAATGTGTTGCAAGCTGTGTCCCAGAGCCGTATCGGTGTAGGTCAGTGTGTTGCAAGCTGTGTCCCAGAGCCGTATCGGTGTAGGTCAGTTTGTTGCAAGCTGTGTCCCAGAGCCGTATCGGTGTAGGTCAGTGTGTTGCAAGCTGTGTCCCAGAGCCGTATCGGTGTAGGTCAGTTTGTTGCAAGCTGTGTCCCAGAGCCGTATCGGTGTAGGTCAGTGTGTTGCAAACTGTGTCCCAGAGCCGTATCGGTGTAGGTCAGTGTTGCAAACGGTGTCCCAGAGCCGTATCGGTGTAGGCCAGTGTGTTGCAAGCTGTGTTCCAGAGCTGTATCGGTGTAGGTCAGTGTGTTGCAAGCTGTGTCCCAGAGCCGTATCGGTGTAGGCCAGTGTGTTGCAAGCTGTGTTCCAGAGCTGTATCGGTGTAGGTCAGTGTGTTGCAAGCTGTGTCCCAGAGCCGTATCGGTGTAGTTCAGTGTGTTGCCTTCCACTGGCTTGAGAATCAGCTGTACACACATGTCCAGATTGTAACTGACTCACAGAGCATGTTGAGAAAGGTGGAGACAGACATGCTCCGTGTAGAGTGGCAAGCATCACTTCAGAAGTCCCAGGTAGTTTGCATCCTTTGCATATTTTCTCCAAGTGATGCCGGTGTATTGCAGATAGACTGGCCGATTCTGCACCACTTTGTGGTTTATTAATGTATAACAAGCTAGATGTTGAGAGGGCCCTCTTGAAGCGAGTGAACAGTGCGGAGGCACAAATCGATCATTATGGTCTAAGGAGAATGGATCTGCGAGGAATCACCAGGGAATCTGGCCGACGCTCAACACTTATGGGAAAACAAAGACCTATATAGAATCAGACATCATAGAATAATCGGAATTGAAACTCTTCTTTTGCTGCAGAAGGTGGGGACAAAGCGCTTGTGGGAGTGCTATGATGTCGATTTCTTATTCAACATTTAAAATTCTTCTTCTTCTCCTCCTTCTTTTTCTTCCTCCTCTTCTTCTGCTTCTTCTTCTTCTTCATCAACATCTTCTTATTCTTCTTCTTCTTCTTCTTCTTCTTCTTCATCTTCTTCTTCTTCTTCTTCTTCTTCTTCTTCTTCTTCTTCTTCTTCTTCTTCTTCTTCTTCTTCTTCTTCTTCTCCTACTTCGTATTCTCCTCCTGCTTTTCCTCCTTCTCCTCCTTCTTCTTCTTCTTTAAAAAAAAACTCAACAACAACAACACGTTGCCTCTATATTCGCGATGGCCAGAAGATCAAGCACCGAACTGTATCTATATCTCCTGGACACCCGAAGCGGTAAAGAAGGAGGTAGAGAACACTATTCTCAAACTGGCAGCTATCGTGGGTAACACACACATGTGACGTGGTCAGTATCCCACCAGCTGCCTTTACCACATGATAACTAATTCTAGCTAGGTCCACATAAGAGCCAAGGTAAAGAACGATAAAATAATCCCTTTCCCTATAATAGTTTTGTAAGGAGGTTAAGCACGTTTCAGAAAGGCTACAGGAGTGATCATGTTATACAAAATTAGAAATGAGGCTATAAGAAAAGAAGCATTTAACTATGTATTTGCATTTTCTTTACAATTATGTGCTTATATATTTCATGTTGTTTCAACAGAAAGCAACATACAAAAATTTTTCCGTCTACGAACAGGGCACTGCAGGCCCAACTACTGTATGCATAAAATAAAGATTGTACAGTCCCCACAGTGTGCCTGTCAAACAGGACCACAAACACCTGAGCACATTCTGTAGACCTGCCCACTCTACCTACAACTTCGAAAAGACACCTGGCCTCAAGAGCAAAGTGGGCAGCACAAACTGTGGGGAACCATGAAGGACCTGCTACTGACATGCGAGTTCGTAGAGGCAATCCACCTAATGGTCTGATCTGAGCATATGAAACTGAACGCAAAGAAGAAGAAGAAGAAGAAGAAAATACATTATTAAACTTTTTAATCATTCAGCACATTATTATTATGTTGCCCTTCAACTAGAATTAAATTACTCTAACGCCCTCCCTTTTTTCGCATATAAAATATGTATGATTTCTCTGTGTCAGCATCGCTGACTCAGACAATATGCTCGGTACACCATATGCCCTTAGAAATAGGACATAAACTTGCTACTCCACTTATTCACAAATACGTAAACTGCTGAAGAACTATATGAATCTCAACTACAGACACCTGCCATTGCAGTCATAACACCGTGGCAAACACATCAGTCATTGATGAATGTGCAGTCCAGATGTTAACATCATGTTAAGAGACAAGGAGTAATGTACACATGAAGCCTTACCGTCGATCCCTTCTCGCCTGGAGGTCCCGGGGGCCCCTGTAAAGTAAGTGTATAAATACATTAACACACGGAAATGTGCACAGTGATATGCATATTCACGCACATAAGCGCGTTTTGTAAAGCAGTGTTTCTCAAGCGCTAGACACCATCGCCCCATCAAAACGGGGGGAATTGTTTCGTGGCTCACCTAACAGCAAATCAAACTAGAAAACAATAACAAATGTAGTACTATAAATCTAGTCATCCCCTTGTGAGATGCAATTTTTCGTTATTTGGGAACCCCGCCCTGGCTCTTGCCTGGGGCCGCAATATAGCCCGGCCATAAATATGGTCTAATGGCTGAACGCGGTTTCTGGGACCTCTCCACGGGTGATCCACATCCACATGGTGACTTTGTGTCATCGGGTGTTTATCGCTTGTGTGATGTCTAGTGGGGTAAAAATCTACTACTACTACTAACAAATGTAGTTTCTCTGCTAAATGCTATGTCACAAAATTGCAGTTTTCAACTAAAGCGACATCTACAGCTGTTTAAAAAAAGAAGAAGAAGAAGAAGAAGAAGAAGAAGAAGAAAAAGAAAAAAAGAAGAAGAAGAAGAAGAAGAAGAAGAAGAAGAAGAAGAAGAAGAAGAAGAAGAAGAAGAAGAAGAAGCTGTAGTAACAGTAGTATTAGTATTAGTAGTAGTGGTAATCGTATAATCAGATATTATGTTTAACCGTTGCCCGTTATATCTTGGGTGTATAGAGTTCTTTGCTTTCAGACACTAGATACATAGGTCTGTCTCACACTTTTGGCCATTTAATAATCCTCACCCCCGTCATCGTCATCCTTATCATCATCAGCATCATCATCATTATCATCATCATCATCATCATCCTCTCCCTTTTATACTGACTTGATGTACAGTCTTCCCTTCTCATCTATCGCGTGCATTCTTGTCCATATTATGAATGGAAAATATCCCAGCAGCTTCGGCCTCACATCAACGCGCTTCTTATTGGTTCTAGTGGACTCAGTGTGTGTTCGGTGTTTTTATGTTCGCTGCTACTGAATATGTGTCAAATATACTGCCAATTTCTTAGTCCTATTTCTGTTGACATCAGCGTCCAGACATTTCTTTGATTTGTTTTTCTCCCCGCCTTTATTTTATTTATCCAATTTAAATAATGTTAATAATAATAATAATAATAATAATAATAATAATAATAATAATAATAATAATAATAATAATAATAATAATAATAATAATAATAATATTAAATATAAGCCAGCAGCAATAAAAAGCATGCTCATAATTAGGAAACTTGTATCTTTGGCTGAACAAATTTATCAGCCAAATTTTATGTCACCGTAATCCAGTGTATAATGCTACTTCAGAAGAGCGGCTGGCCAAACGGTTAAGAACACAGGGCTCTCAGTTGAGAAAACCAAGGTTCTAATCCTTCATAAGGTTGGGGATCCTGTACAATCCGTGGTGACAGCACTAGCCATGTGATCTCAAACCCTCATGTTCAAAGACCCTTTTGTCTGCACGGCGAAAGAAGTAAACACAGACAGTAATGGAAATTTAAATGCAGTTGAAACACTACAATGTAAAACTCACAGTAAAGAGACTGAGAAAGTCAGGACGTCAACAAATACCCTAAACCAGTGGTTCTCAAACTCCCTGATGCCGCGACCCTTTATTACACTTCCTTGTGCTGTGGCGACCCCCTAACCACACAATTATTTTCGTCGCTTCTTGAAAACTTCAATGAATATTTGTTTTGCGATGGTCTTTAGCGATCCACGTAAAAGGGTCTTTCGACCCCCAAAAAGGGTCGGGACCCACAGGTTGATAAACGCTGCCCTAAAACAAACGTTGACGAGAGAGGGGCTAAATGTGCTGGACCGGGTTCAGTCCATGATATCCAAGGGACTGCACATCATAGAAGGGAATGGACGACAAGACTTTGAGCTCTATCTGAGATGTTGTGGAAACAACACAACAACGAAGATGATGCTGATGATGAAGGCAGTTTGTGGAGGCGCCCATAATTATTTATACTTTGATTCAATCTCAGCCTATGTTCCACTGAGAGATACAGGGGCAAATGGACACAACAAACATTTTAAAGACAGACAGTTTTTTGTAATTCAACTCTTTCATAATTAACATTGAAATTCAGACGAAGCAGATGCACTAATCTATACAGACTTATCCGTTATACGCCAAAGAAGAAGCCCATGGGCATTCACAGCACGCTCAGCGAACAGAACAGTCAAAGAAGCCAACGGCGCCTTCTCCATGACAACCAGCAGCATGACGATGGAGGTGATGGCAGTGAAGCAAGCGTTTGCCTGGCTTGAAACACAAAAATACACCCGCGTATGTATACTCAGTGATTCAATGAGTATGATCCGGAGGGTTCAGGCAGGTTCAGTGCGAAGACAATGGCGTGAATCGTTACAGAAGTCAACTGTGCGTGGAGTCACCTTTATTTTTGTTCTGGGACACGCAGGCGTCGATGGAAATGAAAGAGCTGACAGGTTGGCTGGATCCGCTATTACTATCGACGGTCAGCCTATAGATCATGCTGATATTATCAATGCCCTCTGAGAAATGGGAAGGATAGAGGACTTTAGTGGCAGTGAATCCACATCACTCGCCAGAATGGCAGGCTGGGAATTAAGATCGGTATAGCAAAAAACGAGACGCACACCAGACACGCCAGAAGACTTGTTAATCAACATGGAAAACTGGTACTATTAGCCATCGGACGTTGGGGTTCATACTGAGGGAAGGATCTGAGCACCTATGGACATGTCCGGAGTGCAATGATGATAACCCAACTAACTAACTAACTAACTAACTAACTAACTAACTAACTAACTAACTAACATTTAAAATAAAGCAACAGTTACACTTTATGGATTTAACCGTAAAGGTAATACTTACTGGTGGGCCCATAAATCCATGCGGTCCTGCAGGCCCAACCGAGCCTGGGGGTCCAATTGGACCTGGTTGACCCTGAGGAATGAAAACACAAAATGTTATTGTTAACGTGCGTTTTTCTTGACTGAAATGGGCTGGTCATAACATGAGAATAAATCCAGTGAAGCTAGAGGCAACAGCGTGCAACAGAAAAGTAGAAACAGCAAGATGTAGAGGACGCCAAAGAAGAATATGGACTGAAGGATTCACTACCTTAAGAATCCACAACATCACAGCATACCGGACAACATAGTGTGCCCTAGTTCGGATACAGATCATCTGTTAACCTGTGACGTCTTGCGGCACAAAACAGAAAATGTACCAAAATGTGCATTGATTAAGTCAAGTCCATTGCATTTGACCACAACATACTTTAGATCATGAATTGACCGACATAGGTGGAGAGAACTGACCAGTCTAAAGCAGCTGGTGACCCAAAGACACGCGGTGTTGCGGAACTATGATAATGAATATTGTAATACAAATTCAACTTTAACTGTCCCCGTGTGGAGTTCATTGTGGTGTGGAAAGGGGGGGGGGGGGGGGGGGGGGGGGGAGGTGGGGGATGGTAGACCCACTACCTTCAAACAAGCATGTTGTTAAAGTCGACTAAATAGGGATGTTTCCTTCGATGTCGAAGTGTATCTGCTTGAAAAGCAAGGAACTAAAAGTCTGCATACAAATAAACCGGATATGTAAAATGGATGTGCATGCAAAACTCAAGTTCTGGAACACGACTGAAGTCCAGAAGTGGACGAACAACCAGAACTTTCCGGTGAAGTTTACAGCCGGTAAATGCGCATAGGAGGAGGAAGAGAACGTCAACGAGTAGTGGTAATCTTGAGCGCAGAATGTACATTTAAAACTCATTACATGTGCAATGAACGAAGAAGGGAGCTAGAAAGCGAAGTAAAAAAGATAGGGATGACCTAGGGTGAGCTGCACGCATAGCGAAGTATAGAACGACCTGGCCTGAGTTGGTTGAGGGCCCGTGCTCCTTGGAGAGAAAGAAGTCAGAAAAAGAAGAAGACGTGCAATGACAGAAAGGAAAGATATAAAAGATAACAATGTATCTTGTTATACAGAGTGCGACTTGACAACTCTTAATATGTGCAACAATTAGCTACAGAATTCCCAATTAAAAAGCTTTATGTGCGCAAATGATTGAATATCATGTGATATGTAATGTATATTTAAAACACATTATATCTGCAACTGTCAGGACACAACAGGACATAAAATATACTTGTAAAACTCATCACACGTGTAACTGTTAGCGTATAATGTGACAAAGATAGTATATTTACAACTCATTTTACGTGCAGCTGAAAGTATACCACGG
>CAJHNH020000259.1:513833-521333 GCA_905116865.2 Candidula unifasciata | reverse complement strand
ACAACGGGGCTATGTAGGAGGAGAGTTAGAAGCGTTTGTTGACAGCAAAAAGGTTGAACAGCACTCACTCAAGTAGAAGAAAGAAGATGAGAGACAGTGACAACTTAAACGAGAAGAAAATGCCAGAAAAAGGCAACTTCGAGCGGATGCAGCTGCTGAAAGCAAAAGACTTATGCTAGAGTAGTGTTTTTTTTTTTAAATGGCTACTTGGACAGACAGAAACGAAGAGACCAGAGCAAGCGGGAAAACATTAGCGTGGAGGAAACTGCGAGTACATGCGAGGAAGAACCAATGCTTTAGGCTCACTATCTAAATGCTGAGGTGTGCGCGCCTTTGCCAACCTCTACAGCTAAGGAAGAAAACCTAAAAACCGAAGCACAGAATCTCACACCTCTTATTCCTAAAGGGAAAAGATGGAACGCGAAGAACTCTTTCATAGGGGAATCAGATCTACATTGCTGGACTCTTTCACTTTCATGCCTAAGCCTTAAAGAAAAAGATGGAACAAGAAGCAGAAATCTTCTAAAGGGACCGGATCTACTTTGCTGGAACCTACTCCCATTAATTCAGACGAGCAAAATGAGAGAATTCCTTCCGCCCGTGAACGGAATCGTGGCAGGAATACACGTACCTTGGGTATCTTTGATAGTCACGAGAGTGGCAGAAGAATCGTGGATGCCACGCCCGATTTCTTTAACCATTTCTGTTCCTAACAGAAAGAAAGGAACCGTCACATTCCGAAATAGAAATTTGTAGGGCAAAGAGAATCCCAAGCACGCCTGACAGTAGTCGCAGGAGTGATAACTGTTCTAGCCTTGTACATTGCGTTTTGACTGGTACACCAGTCATGATTGAGGACTAGGACAAGGCTTTTTCCAGCTCCCTTATTCCCTTTGGTTCTTCCGAACAAGAAGAAGTAAGGCAGACTGATATAGGATTCACACTGAATCAGTTTCCCCAATGGCCCTCGATGTGGGCCGCATACAAAATGCAAATTATTTGTTCTGACATTGCGTCCTAGGGATTTGACTGTGATGAAGGCGGCATCTCCCTTTGCCTCTACTGGACTTCGTACATGAAAGCCCGACCAGGGTGGATATAACAGGTAAAGAGGAGATTTCTTTAAAGATGTTGACGATCTTAGAGACTTTTGACATGCAGGGAATTCCTACAAGTCTTGTGGACCTTGATAATGGACACACAGAAGTGTCTGCCATTAGTGAAGTAGGTCTTCATTGTGAGCAAGGAGAAAACATATCTCTACTCTGTATAGCCTGGGCGGGAAACCAGAGGAGAAATCCCGAGGCCGAACAAGCCGAGAGTAAAAGGGAACTCCAACATTCTGGTCTTGGATTACTCTTCGCTTTGAAAGAAGTGACAGGAGAATCTAAGCTGATTGTGAAAACTTCAATGCAAAGCAATACCATCTTACTTTCTGCAGGAATCGCTGAGTTTTCTAGAGATTTAACTGAAAACACTTGCTTGATTTCGTGTCCTGATACTGAAAGGAATTTGATTATAGAGAAATCCACCTGGACAATTTGCGAATGTAAAGATAGGATGCAACGAAGAGGAAACAAGTGGACATTCTTCCAAGAAATGTACAGTGGTCAGTTGCACCCACCTCATAAGATCGCGATGTGTGACAATTTCCCTCATTTAAAGAAGAAATCTGTGACATATTTTTCCCCGAGAATGGTGGACGGAGGAAAAGAGGCAGAGTCTCAGAAATCTGCTGGAGCTTCATTTTCTTTAATTTTATGAGCTTCGGAAATTTGTATTCATAAGAATTAATTTCATCATAACATCATCACTCTCATATGCCTATTGAATTATTAAATAAAAATCCTGTCCTGATATGCAGAAGTGAATCATGGACAGTTGGTCAATTAGTGACAAATTATGTGGAAGCAGCAGAGACGTGGCTGTATAGAACATCCTGGGCAGACATTTAAAAAGAAGTAATGAAGATGACTTAACATAATTTGACTCATAAAGAAAACTGATTACCTACATCAGAAGGAGACAGTCTCTATTCTTTGTTCATGTCATGAGAAGGTGAAAACTAGAGTACATCGTGAAAAAAATCAGACGGAGATCAAGCGATAAGATACTGGGCAGTTTGACGGCACAGAAAATCATATGTGTCATAAATGATTAAAAGTACATGAGACAGAATGTCATAGAAGAAGAAGCACATAGAAGAAGCACATAGAAGAAGCACATAGAAGAAGCGGGAGAAGACGGCAGCCAGACATTTTTAGTCTGAATTAGAGCCGCCTAGTTAAAGTACTCATCCTGCAACTGTAACTTGGAATAAAACCTTATTTTAGCCCCACTGCACTTTCACATTTAACAATAACTTCAACAAAACTGGGAGGGAAAAATATTGCACTAACAACTAAATCTTCTGACGAGTTCACCGAATGGTGAGTAGTGAATGGAATTAAGCAGTTGGCTGTCTGCTTGTGAGGCGCACGTTGCGACGTTTATTGAAAATGTCACAGTATCATTTGATGTCGGGCGGGTTCCACGGTTTTGATGAAGTAGATTACATCTACACGAGCGTCTGACGAAGGCTGCATACAGGGGTGTGTCTCAGAATAGTGTGGTGGTGGGCTCCTTGTCTCTGATACAACTACTCACTCCCATAGGATGGAAACCAAGAGATTAAGGCCCCTTGGTCCCCGCGTCTACAACAATTATTTATGAAGGAGCTGCCCCCATTTACCCCTACCTCATCTATGTTTGAGAAAATATGCAATTATGGTGAGTGGCCGCTCATATACAGATGATCTCGTTTACGTTATACATCTTTTATATTTCATTTCTTATTATTCGCCAAACACTATTAATAATACACATTCGCCATTCAACACATATTAATAATAATAATATTAATAATAATAATAATAATCACCGCCATTTTAAAATCGTGGGAATCTTATATTTGTTTCTCAAGGTTATGCCGGCCTGGAGGGGAATGAACAGGAAGACAGACTGGCTGGATCTGCACCGCTGGGTGGTAAATTGATACATGACAAGGCAGCTGTAATCAGAGCCCTTTGGGAACAAGTAACGAAGTCAGAAAATAAACAAGATTATTATGGGCTGGAGAGAATGAAGCACCTGGGTGTGACCAGAGGGCTCGGTCGGCACACTACGCTCAGAGGAAAGGCAAGACGGACATACAGACAGACTAGGAATGGTACCATTAGTACTGGAAGTCTGCGCTGGCTGCTGGAATCGAACCGGATATCAATTTTTAACTCACCTCAACTCAACTCAGATCGTGGGGATGGAACAACTTGCGATTTATCGCTTTCTTACTGCCATTTAAGTTATCATCATCATCACTGTCATTATCATTACTGTGCACCTGAACAAGGGATAAGCACCTTTTGTTTACTTCAATTTTAATTCACCTTAAACAAGCGTGGTAGCCATATTTATGGTCGCTATGACTGTCTAACGTTCAACCCCACCAAGACATCACACCACGCGATAAACACCCAGAGTATCACCCTGGGACAGGTCCCAGAAACCCCGTTTAACCCATAAGTTATGTTCTATTAGGGTCCCGGCAACAGCAAATGTGGGGCTTTAAAACAATAAAAGTTGTGTCCCACATTAGGACACAGTAATAGCAGGTCGCTAGAGTTAGGTCGGTTATTGGTTAGGCTTAGGTTTAAGGTTTTCAAAAATACGCATTATAGACAGAAAACCAAATTGAACCGCAAAAGAAAATGTCCTAATGTCACCTTTTGTGTCTGGACTGTACCGGGAACTCCCGAATTTCCTTTATTTGATGTGAATTAAAAATGAAATATCCTTTTTTGACACCTTTCCTTCCTCCCCCCAATTTTTTTTTTCACTCTGCGCTCCTACGCACCCTTACTTTACAAATCACTCACTGTATCTGCCAAAATCGACCTCGGCCCGTTCTCTTGAATGAAGGAAAATAAACAATGGGACTAGAGATCTGCCTGTTGTAGATTCATCACTGGACGTTATGTCTGGCTACCGATGTTTGCATGACTTCAAAGAGACATAAATAACAATCGCATAAACACCGGAAAACAGCCGTGCAGTCAGACGGTAGACAAACTGGCCAAACTTTTTGTGGTAGGATATCCTGAAAGACAGACAGACTGGCAGGTAGGCAGACAAAAGGAAAGAACAGGTTACTTTCAAAGTGTTAAGAATTGGGCACAAGGGCCCTCAATTCTTTGGAATATTTTTAAATTTTAAGTTCACCTAATATATAATATTAGTAGTAGTACAGACAGACGGACGGACCGACAGACAGACAGGCAGGCAGGCAGGCAGACGGGCAGGCAGGTAAAATGTAAAAAGGTGGTAGACAGACAGACAGACAGACAGACAGACAGACAGACAGACAGACCGACCGACCGACCGACCGACCGACCGACCGACCGACCGACCGACCGACCGACCGACCGACCGACCGACCGACCGACCGACCGACCGACCGACCGACCGACCGACCGACCGACCGACCGACCGACGACGACCGACCGACCGACCGACCGACGACCGACCGACCGACCGACCGACCGACCGACCGACCGACCGAACCGACCGACCGACCGACCGACCGACCGACCGACCGGACCGACCGACCGACCGACGACGACCGACCGACCGACCGACCGACCGACCGACCGACGACCGACCGACCGACCGACCGACCGACCGACCGACCGACAGATAGATAGATAGATCGATAGATAGATAGATAGATAGATAGATAGATAGATAGATAGATAGATAGATAGATAGATAGATAGATAGATAGATAGATAGATAGATAGATAGATAGATAGATAGATAGATAGATAGATAGATAGATAGATAGATAGATAGATAGATAGATAGATAGATAGATAGATAGATAGATAGATAGATAGATAGATAGATAGATAGATCGATAGATAGGTAGATAGTAGATAGATAGATAGATAGTAGATAGATAGATAGATAGATAGATAGATAGATAGATAGATAGATAGATAGATATAGAGATAGATAGATTGATAGATAGATAGATCGATAGATAGATATAGATAGATAGATAGATAGATAGATTATGATAGATAGATAGATATAGATAATAGATAGATATATAGATAGATAGATAGACCGATAGATAGATAGATAGATAGATAGATAGATAGATAGATAGATAGATAGATAGATAGATAGATAGATAGATAGATAGATAGATAGATAGATATATAGCATAGATAGATAGATAGATAGATAGATAGATAGATAGATAGATAGATAGTAGAGATCGATAGATAGATAGATAGATAGATAGATAGATAGATAGATAGATAGATAGATAGATAGATATATAATAGATAGATAGATAGATAGATAGATAGATAGTATAGATAGATATAGATGATATGATAGATAGATAGATAGATTAGATAGATAGATTCTGGGGCCCTATTGTGGGGGAATACAAGAATTGACTATCAAAAATGTCATAGGAGTCGACTAAATGAGGGCCTTCCTCATGCCCGAGCGGCAAGGAACAACTAGCTGCACACAGATAAGCCAGTTAAACGGATGTACACGCAACTCAGGCCCTGGCACAAAGCTAAAGTCTAAGTAGACGAAAACCAAGACTGTTCACCGGAGTTTACAGCCTGTGAGCACATAAAAAAGTGGAGCATCCACTCTGATTCCACTAACCAACGCCTCAGTCAGCACCTGTCTACGCATGAACGACCAGGAAGATGAGCTGCACAAGGCATTCGTCATGTTTTCTTTGTCCTGGGACTTAACGTTACAACGTACGCTTGCACGGCGTCACAAGCTCTTGTCTTGTGTGTAATGCTGTCATGTTCACTGCTTTCTTGTCTGGGGTTATGTTGTATACGTTTGTATTTATGTGACCTCAGCTCTTTTGTTTTCCTTTCCTTTAACTTACCCGTTTGGCGTGTCTTGAATGCTCTATTCTTGACTGATATACTTAAATTTATGTATATTCATCTGTACACATTCTTATCTGATTACCGTTTCGTCAGTCTGCCATTGTCTTCATTTTCCCGTCAGTCCATACTTGAATAATCCATCTATCCACCCATGTATTCATGTCTTTGTCAGCATAGATATCTTTCTAAGCTGTTATACCAACTAACCTATTAGGTTTAGTGTATACAGGATTTCTATGACGATAACATCAGACCAAAGATAATCACAAGTATTGTAAAAGGCAGAGAATATCCAATACTTTTTAAAATAAAAAAAAACCATGTTTTTGTCATTGTCCCACTGACACTGAAATTAAAGGCATGACATCAAGAGATTCAGCGTCATTTTTTTAAGTGCAACAATATGATTTATGCAAGTAAAATTTAAAAACAAAACATGGGTGGAGGGAGTGTCGGTTAGTATCATATCGCATACTAAACTCATTTGTTTATAGACCAGATTGAAACTCAGTGTGTGATGCGGTCAACGTCAGCTGCCCGCCTTTACTATTACAGGCACTTCCTGGTAGCCATTTCCGATTTGACTGACATGGAAGCCAGTGTCCGTTTTAAGGTTTAATGTGGTATCTGCGACTGTCCTGTTGGTCTGCCGTTTGGATGGAGATGTGTAATTTTATGATGTCACAACTGTACTTCAATTTTAATACACACCAAACAAAGGAAATCCCGGGAGTTCCCGGCAAAATCAAATATTATAGGGGTGTTATGGTTTGAAATGAACACTGAAGCTATAATTTGGTGGGACAATAGTAAGAGAACGCCTACCTACCCTGGCAGGAAGTTAAACATTTTTGTCAACCCCGACCGCCTCAGGAGCACCAGCTAATCATGACCGTCTCCATTTATCATTATTTCTTTTCATTAAGAAATTAATGCATTTTATAAGATGAGATTACATAAGCCTATCAAATGTATGCGCCATCCTAAGTAATTGAAATTAAAATTTTTTGTAGTGTTTCCTTTTAGTTTGTACATGGCATTCTTATATACATACATGATCTATTCTCTAGCTTATTCCTATTTTTTGTGGTGGGGGGGGGGGGGGGGGTACCCAGGGGAAGAACGGGACCACACGGGAAAAACCAGGAATTTCAGGAGTTTAAACAGGAAGTGTCGTTAGCCGGGTTGGTGGCGTCACGTCAAGCTGACGTCATTAGCCCCACGGCCCATACTGGAGCGGGTCATGGACTAACCCCAAGCCTGAATCCAGCCCATAAAACCCCTACAATATTGGACCTACCCCAAAACTTCCGGATTTCCTTCGTTTGGAGTGAATTTAAACTTTAATACTATCACAACTTCAGGTAGCAGGCCGGAGGGGAAAACGGGCAATTTCAAGTGCGCGAGACCCGTTATTAGAAAACATCATTGAGAAATAACATCTTTCAGTACATGAAGCACAACCCAGTGAACGGCCTCAGCTCTCTAGCGTAGTTTTGTTAACTCTGAAACTGTCGCAGCGGCCGGTGCC
>CAJHNH020000259.1:452682-510182 GCA_905116865.2 Candidula unifasciata | reverse complement strand
GCACTCGAGTACTCATACATGCAGACAACACTACATATTTGTGGCAAGGAACAACTGGCTGCACACAGATAAGCCAGTTAAACGGATGTACAGGCAACTCAGGCCCTGGCACAAAGCTAAAGTTTAAGTAGACGAAAACCAAGACTTCATCGGAGTTTACAGCCTGTGAGCACACAAAAAAGTTGAGCATCCACTCCGATTCCACTAACCAACGCCTCAGTCAGCACCCGTCTACGCATGAACGACCAGGAAGATGAGCTGCACAAGGCATTCGTCAGGTTTTCTTTGTACTGGGACTTAACGTTACAACGTACGCTTGCACGGCGTCACAAGCTCTTGTCTTGTGTGTAATGCTGTCATGTTCACTGCTTTCTTGTCTGGGGTTATGGTGTATACGTTTGTACTTATGTGACCTCGGCTCTTTGTTCTCCTTTCCTTTCACTTACCCGTTTGGCATGTCGTGAATGCTCTATTCTTGACTGATATACTTAAATTTATATATATTCATCTGTACACATTCTTATCTGATTACCGTTTCGTCAGTCTGCCATTGTCTTCATTTTCCCGTCAATCCATACTTGAATAATCCATCCATCCACCCATGTATTCATGTCTTTGTCAGCATAGATATCTTTCTAAGCTAAGATACCAACTAACCTATTAGGTTCAGTGTATACAGGATTTCTATGACGATAACATAAGACCAAAGATAATCACAAGTATTGTAAAAGACCGAGAATATCTAATACATTTTAAAATAAAAATAAAAAAATAAAAACATGTTTTTGTCATTGTCCCACTGACACTGAAATTGAAGGCATGACATCAAGAGATTCAGCGTCATTTTTTTTAAGTGCAACAATATGATTTATGCAAGTAAAATTTAAAAACAAAACATGGGTGGAGGGAGTGTCGGTTAGTATCATATCGCATACTAGACTCACATGTTTATAGACCAGATTGAAACTCAGTGTGTGATGCGGTCAACGTCAGCTGACCGCCTTTACTTTTACAGGCACTTCCTGGTAGCCATTTCCGGTTTGACTGACATGGAAGCCAGTGTCCGTTTTAAGGTTTAACGTGGTATCTGCGACTGTCCTGTTGGTCTGCCGTTTGGATGGAGATGTGTAATTTTATGATGTCACAACTGTACTTCAATTTTAATACACACCAAACAAAGGAAATCTCGGGAGTTCCCGGCAAAATTAAATATTATAGGGGTGTTATGGTTTGAAATGAACACTGAAGCTATAATTTGGTGGGACAATAGCAACAGAACGCCTACCTACCCTGGCAGGAAGTTAAACATTTTTGTCAACCCCGACCGCCTCAGGAACACTAGCTAATCATGACCGTCTCCATTTATCATTTTTTCTTTTCATTAAGAAATTAATGCATTTTATAAGATGAGATTACATAAGCCTATTAAATGTATACGCCATCCTAAGTAATTGAAATTAACATTTTTTTTGTAGTGTTCCCTTTTAGTTTGTACATGGCATTCTTATATACATACATGATCTATTCTCTAGCTTATTTCTATTTTTTGTGGTGGGGTGGGGGGGGGGGGAGAGTACCCAGGGGAAGATCGGGACCACACGGGAAAAACCGGGAATGTCAGGAGTTAAAACAGGAAGTGTCGTTAGCCGGGTTGGTGGCGTCACGTCAAGCTGACGTCATTAGCCCCACGGCCCAAACTGGAGCGGGTCATGGACTAACCCTAAGCCTGAACCAAGCCCATAACACCCCTACAATATTGGACCTACCCCAAAACTTCCGGATTTCCTTCGTTTGGAGTGAATTTAAACTTAAATACTATCACAACTTCAGTTAGCAGGCCGGAGTGGAAAACGGACAATCGCAAGTGCGCGAGACCCGTTATTAGAAAACATCATTGAGGAAATAACATCTTTCAGACACGAACACACCAGTGAACCGTCCAGCTCTCTAGCGTAGTTGGTTAAATCTGACTGTCGCAGCGGCCGGGTGCCGAACTCCTTACGGTCCGGGTTCACTCCCGAGGGTAGGCAGAAAAGCCACAGTTCTCCCAGATTAACGGTACCTATAATGGAATCAAGGCCGAAAGGTTGCGAGCCAAAGGGTGTGCAACTCATGGTTTCTGGATACTTAAAAAACCACAACAGTGAACCAGATCACTTTAATCGTTTATGCCCTGAGTTTGTTATTCCCAACCTCCCTTCCGGAGGCGAATATCCCATCTTTAAACATGAGGTGAACCAGAAGAGCCAGAAACTAACTCTAACAGCTAACACAAAAGATGCATTCGTGATCTTGAGTCAACTTCTGTATGAGGGATAATCCGCTCGCGTTGATGCGGCTAACCGATTACACTGACGCTTTTCTAGAAATCCGAGAATGCCAACAGATTCTTGGAGAGAGAACAGTTCCACGCGTGAGCTGCTGTTAGCAGAGGCGCCGGTAGGCGGGGGTTCAGATGCCACACCCAACACAATTTTTAAAAAGTGGCCACACGCTGATCCCCTCCCATCTGATATTTTTTTCACAGTTGCACCTCAGGGCACGAACTTAATTTGTTCTTGATTCCGTCCACGAACTGAAATATTCGGGAGCCGAAACAGTGTTTCCCATTAAAATTGTGCAAATTCAATTAATCCGTTTTCTTACCCCCGAAACACATATAGCTGATATCATCAGCACTGTACGGACGAGGCTGGGGGACAAATGCATGCTGAAGCACATTTATCTGTCTTCGAGGTAAAGACAGAAGATATTATAGCCAACTCCTAATGGGAATAATCAGTAGAAGTACCTTGGAGTGGCTACAGCAGGGGAGGACTTGATACCCATGGGGATGCCCAATGTGCAAAGACGTCGACTGTGAAAAGACCATTTTCCACGCCTTAAGGCATATAGGGCTAGACCTATATTTTATAGACCAATTGGCACAAGATGGGGGATGTGGTCAGCATCACGCCGGCAGCCTTTACTTTCCGGTACCCACTCAAGGCTGGGTTGACCTAAGGGCCAAGGTATTTTTTTTTAAAGGCCGGCTCCTCCAGGGAGCGAACCCACGACCTTCCGATCCGCGATGCGCGTCTAGCCGCTCCGCCACGGTGACTCCCCTTTATCACATTACTGCGTTTAAAAGCGCACAGATTTTCAGAGCAGTAAGCTAAAAGAGACTGAATCTTTCAAGGTTTACTTGCATTAGAGTATAATACAAGTGTAAGCTCGCCCTTCACTGGTTTGTGGTCATTCAGTGACTTTTTCTCTTGCATTATGTAGGTTCTTCTTGGCATTTTCCACAAAATCTCGTTTCAGATATTTAAAAACTGGATGCAGCACGCAACCTTCAAAGTTGATTAAGTTTGTTAATTCATTCACATGGGCGTGTGCTGCATTTCTGTCCGAAATAGCAGCCTCTCCACTCTTAACCACACTTCGAATTTCAGTTTTTGTCAGCTCTGGCACTTTTCTTTGTCATTTTATTTAGTTCTGACGTTCTGATTTAGTGTGATTTATGAGGCTCTTTATTCTTTTTCGCTTAGCAATATAGCCCATGGTTTGACTACTTATCCATTCTCTGTGGTGTTGTTTCCTGGTTCCTAGTATGTTACGGTTCTGCTAAGTAAGACCTTCGATGACATGCAAAAAAAGATAGATGATTCTGCAAAAAGGTATGATGGGTAGAATTACAAATCAGTTATAAAAAGTCAAATATTTTGAATGCATCAGTAAAAGATCAAGCAGTGGCCACAATGGAGACGAAAAGAACTGAAGTAACAGATCATCACCTATTTAGACAGTAATCTGGATTTTCTAGGATCATCTCCCATTTGCTTTCGGATTTCATTATTACTGATATTTTCTTTATTCGATTTGCCGAGTGCTTTTTTTCTCAATAATCTCATTTATATTGTAATCTTTGGTTATTTTATTCTTGCTGTTTATGTCTGGCACATTTCCGCCTGCACACATATACATACACACATATACATACACACATATACATACACACATATACATACACACATATACATACACACATATACATACACACATATACATACGCACATATACATTTACACATATACATACACACATATACACACGCACATATACATATACACATATACATACACACATATACATTTACACATAAACATACACACACATACATACTAGACCACACGGTGTTTGGCACACACTACAGAACCGTGCCCACCCTGTAATTGTCCACCTACAAACCCCAGGGTCACCTGCACACTTGACTCCTAAACTTGAACACTGGAAATTAGACGGTGGCATTTACTTATCTGAATATCTCTTTCTGTCTGTCCATGTTTGTCGGCGACTCACGACAGCCTGGGTACTTGTATGTACTAACTGTGATGTAGCTTTCTATGAATGACTACTACTCGTGGTAAAGTGTTTAGTGGAGGAAAGAAGGGTTAAAAAAGGGGAAGGGAGGAGGCGAACCAAGGAACGAACTTTATTTTTAAAGGGTCACAAATTGGCACGCAGACCCGTCTTAAATTCGGCCCTTCCAAACATCACCGTTCATACGTCAGTTGTATTTTATCAAAAAAGCATACTATGTTCATATAATAATATGCATATTATGAATACCAAGAAACAACACAAAAGCATGAGTGATAAAATGCATGGGCACACTCACGCGCGCGCGCACACACACACAAACACACGACAACCCATTCACTCACTTACTTACACATCAACAAACACAGAAAGCCGAATTCTGAGACTCTGGGCAGGAGGGGGAATATGAATTCTGAGACTCTAAGCAGGAGGGGGAAATATGAATTCTGAGAATCTGGGCGGGAGGGGGAATATGAATTCTGAGACTCTGGGCGGGAGGGGGAGATATGAATTCTGAGACTCTGGGCGGGAGGGGGAGATATGAATTCTGAGACTCTGGGCGGGAGGGGGAAATATGAATTCTGAAACTCTGGACGGGAGGGGGAAATATGAATTCTGAGACTCTGGGCGGGAGGGGGAAAATGAATTCTGAGACTCTGGGGGGAGGGGGGGAGGGGGGATATGAATTCTGAGACTCTAAGCGGGAGGGGGAGATATGAATTCTGAGACTCTGGGCGAGAGGGGGAGATATGAATTATGAGACTCTGGGCAGGAGGGGGAAATATGAATTCTGAGACTCTGGGCGGGAGGGGAAATATGAATTCTGAGACTCTGGACAGGAGGGGGAATATGAATTCTGAGACTCTGGCGGGGGGGCGGGAGGGGGAGATATGAATTCTGAGACTCTGGACAGGAGGGGGAATATGAATTCTGAGACTCTGGGCGGGAGGGGGAGATATGAATTCTGAGACTCGGGCAGGAGATACATGAATTCTGAGACAGGGTAGTCTGGGAGGCTAGAGGGCAAGAGACACAGGAATTCTGAGACTCGGGGCAACAGACACAGGAATTCTGAGACTCGGGGCAACAAACACAGGAATTCTGAGACTCCGAGCAGGTGCAGCCGCAGCAGCAGCAGGAATTAAAAGTATTTGTAGTATTAGCTGTAGTAGTGGTGGTGGTAGTTGTGGTGGTGGTAGTAGTAGTTTTAGCAGTAGCAGCATAAATAAAAAGAAAGAAAGAAAGAAAGAAAGAAAGAAAGAAAGAAAGAAAGAAAAAGAAAGAAAGAAAGAAAGAAAGAAAAAGAAAGAGAAGAAAGAAAGAAGAAAGAAAGAAAGAAAGAAAGACAAAAAAAGAAAGAAAGAAAAGAAAGAAAGAAAGAAAGAAAGAAAGAAAGAAAGAAAAAAGAAAGAAAGAAAGAACAAAAAGAAAGAAAAGAAAAAGAAAGAAAGAAAAAAAATGGCTGAAAAAAAGAAAAAAAGAAGACAGAAAGACAAAGAAAGAGCGAAACAAAAAAAAATCATGAGACAAAAGGAAGCAGAACACACATAAAAAAAGGTGACTTCCGGTCAAAATGGAGGTTAGGCATGGTCACTGCTTTTTTTAAATATTTGCTTCTGACGTTGGCCGTTGCATTTTCCTCCACGTGTAGACAGAAAGGATGTTGATTTGTCGCCCATGACTGAATGCATGGCGTAGCTGTGGGCCGCAGATGTTTTTTTTTTTTTTTCAGAAAACGACTAGTGGACTTTAGCCACAGAATAAGCGGTGCCTGTGAATGAAATAATTCGCGTGTGCAACTGCTGATCTGTTTATAACCGCTGCTTTCCTCGACGACGAACTGTATTTCTGATGTCGGACTGCTTGCGTTAGCAGCTCTGATGGCTGCCTTAGGCCTTTAATGTGTGTGTTTGCAAGTGGGTATGCTGAGACCACAGTCTGTGTCAGTTTTCCCACAAGGAACAGTGATAAACATTGTGTGTGTTTTTCCTCGGCACAGGAGCGGAGCAACTATGGGGTGACCCGTTTGCTATGAAGCTGAAACTAATATTACCAAGATTTTCAAAACACATTTAAGCCAATTGCCAGGGTGGCCTTACAGGAAGTAAGAAAATTATGTTACTCGTTGAGCAGAACACTTACGGTAACTATATTCTTGTTTTTATGTATTCTTGCAACTTCAAAATGGACGGGTAGTTGGAAGCCGATATAAATAACAGCTTCCTCACGCTGACGCCATCAGGTGTGATGTTGCACACATTGCAACGCCTAATTTATCGTGTTCATTGGGCGTTGGTGTCTCAGATATTAAAAACTAAAAAAAAAAAACATGCAATGAAAATAAATCACGTGATCTACATTATATAATGCAACGTGCTTTAAATTTTTTTTCTTTTTTAAGGAAAAGAATTAAAAGAGAGCTTAAAGTATTTTGGCACTTCGAGTTTTCCTATCCGCTCATTATTACTATTTAATTTTTTCATGCAACTGCTACTGTTACTGATGATAATGCTTCTACGTCGGTTCCTATAACAACAGCAACAGTAACAATAGATGCAGCAAAAACAACAATAATAGCAGCAATCAATTTGACAGCAACAACAATAACAACAACAAAAAAACAACAGAAGACACAATAACAAAAAGAGCACCGACTGAAAACAGCCGTTGTCCAAACATTCTTTGCGGCTGTTCCAGTATTGAGGTACAAGACCACTCCTATTCCAACCCCACCTATTAAACAGCTAGTTTTTTCGTACACCAAATCTGATTGTATTTACCATTTTACATGTAAGTGCCAGTGGACTTACATCGGTCGAAAGGAGAGACAGCTTGGAAATAGAGTGGCAGAGCACATACCAAAATGGCTACATACACAGCTCAGTGATCCTTCTAGGGTGTCGAGACCAGTCAAGAGGAAAGAACCCACTTCTTCCATAGGACGTCATCTACTTAATTCCGGACATATACATTATGTGTGGTTTGCCACACTCAGAACAGGAGACTGTTGAGAATTGCCGAAGCTTTAACAATTAAAATCAACAACCCCATCGTTTGTAAACAGACGGAATTTATAGTAAATTTGAAGTTACCCTGGTAAGTCACGTGACTACGGTGAGCTTCCGGCGGCCAAAACGCATACATGATGTGTCGAAAGAAACTACAGTATTCGCATTTCAATTGGATTTATTCAGTTTAGTGCTTTATTTTATGATGATGTAACTCAGTAGTAACGCACCTGATAAGATACAGCGTTTTATGCGTAATATGCCTAACAATAAATTGTGCAATGCATTGCTGGTGCCTGATTTATTTAAATAAAAACGACAAAAGCAACAATAATAACAACAGCAGCAATAAATACAACAGCAACTATAACAACAATAGCAACACGAAAAAAAACCATAAACAATTTTAATATAACAATAGTAACAATAATACAACAAGAGTAACAGTAAAATCAACAGCAAAAATATATGAAAACAGCAACAATAACAGCAACATAATAACAACAAGGGCAGCACTAATTACAGCAACATCAATAATAACAGCAAGCAGCAATAATAACCACAACATTAGTAGTAATAAAAACAGCGCCAACAAGGATAACAATAATAGCAACAATAATAGCGACAGTAATAACAACAACAGCACTATTAATCATAACAAAAGCTGAGAACAATACTAATAACAACAGCAATAATAAAAACAAAAACAACAACAATAAAAAAACAGCACAAACAATAATAATAATAACAGCAATAATAATATTTAAAACAGTACTAATAACAACAATGGCAACAATTACAAACGCAACAATAACAGCAGCAACAATAACAACAACGGCAACAATACCAACAGCAACAATAACAACAACGGCAACATTAACAACAGCAACAATAGCAACAACGGCAACAATAACAACAGCAACTATAACAACATCGGCAACAAATACAACAGCAACAATAACAACAGCGGCAGCATTAACAACGTCAACAATAACAAAAGAACCAATAACAACAGACAAAAATAAAGAACGTGAGTTGTTTCCTTTCTCGCTGACTTTCTTTACCAGATTAATTTCCGGTGCCCAGATAAAGATTGTGCTGACTTTCGTTTTCGGTTCAACAATAAAACTTGCCTTTCATCGACAACAACCCTTTCGAGTTCCTGAGATTACCACCCATAACCGACTCGCCCACACACCAAGGAAAACCTCAAAACAAAACTCAAGCACACACACACACACACATACCCACGCACGCACGCATACACATAAACATTTACTCGCTCACACACGCGCTGTCACAGCTCATATTCCTATAGTAAAATCTATGGTGCATCTGTAAATTGGGAGACTTTAGGGTGTAGCAGCTAGAGTGGTGGTCTCAAGATGTTTTCACATCGCATTCCCTTGAGTATATAGCAATAACCCCACGCCCTCATTCAGTATATTGCAAGACGCTTCCCCCCCCCCCCCACTCTTCCGCCACCTCCTTGAGTATATAGCAATAACCTCACGCCCTCATTCAGTATATTGCAAGACGCTTCCCCCCCCCCCCCCCCACTCTTCCGCCACCTCCTTGAGTATATAGCAATAACCTCACGCCCTCATTCAGTATATTGCAAGACGCTCCCCCCCCCCCCCCCCCACTCTTCCGCCACCTCCTTGAGTATATAGCAATAACCTCACGCCCTCATTCAGTATATTGCAAGACGCTCCCCCCCCCCCACTCTTCCGCCAACTGCAAGACCCCCTTGCCCCCCTACTTGCTGCAGAAACTACCGAATCAGAAGAGCTGTGTTCTTTTTGCCTGCTGTCGGAGCTTCTTTCACAGACGAGCGGAAAAACAAGGCAATGGGTCTGGTTTTCCTTGCTATATCATTGTTATCAGACTGTAGGTAGGTCTTTGTACTAGCTCAAGTAAAGTTAGTCCCCCTCCCCAGTGCACTTTTTCGTTAAAAGTGGTAGGCACAGTGTGGGATGTCAGGATGGGTTGAACAATTCAACATTCCGTGAAAACAGAGACGGTACTACCGACTAAAGTTATTATGATAGCTCAGTTATATCAGTCTAAACTTTATTTAAAGGAAAACAATATAGTAACAGTATATTATCTCTCATCTACACTCACCTAGAAGCAGAAAAAAGAACACGAAAATCAAAACAAGAGGCATTCAAAGACTCACTCTAATGAAAACAAAAACTAGATGCAGCAATAAGAGGAGCCAGTACAAAACATGAAGGCTAGTCTACACTGGAAGAGGTAGGTCTGTGATGGAATACGCCTGAATCTAATTTACTGAAGCAGCAAAAACGAAAATCCATAGGATTCAAAATGTCAGATAAAAAAAACGAAGTGGGGGTGGGGATGGAACTCCGTGGATTTCATATATAGTACAAATTCCTTACTTAAAAAGCATAATAGGCGCCCAAGCCATTTAATAAACCGTGAATTTTAAGAAGGGAAACAACTGATAGCATTACTTCTCGTCCTTTTTAGGATGAAATTTTTCGTTATTTGAAGCCCTACTCTGGCTATTGCCAGGGACCGCAATATAGCCTGGCCATAAATATGGCCTAAAGGCTGAACGCGGTTTCTGAGACCCCTCCACGGTGATCCTCACCCATATGGTGGCACATTGTGTCATCGGGTGTTTATCACTTGTGTGATGCCCTGGTGAGGTATAAAGTCAGGCAGTCAGTCAGGGAAACATTTGTAATGAAAAAATATGACTCATTTTTTGCAAGAGAAACTTTGACACAACATGCAATATAAAAGCTAAGATTATGAAATGTGAAGCTCTCATACTACTACTGTCTGTTCTTACCAAGTTTATTTCTAGAAGTCCCAGGGATAATGTACCAAAGTAGAGGGAAAAAACAGAGTCAGAGAAAACATCCTTTTCACGTTATATTCTAGGAAGTCAGCAACATCCCTCCAATATTTGGGCATGTGTGCTTTAATAACACTCTATTACTATCCAGTTTCGTCCTTTTTAGGACGAATTTTTGTGTTATTTGAAGCCCCACCCTGGCTTTTGCCAGGGGCCGCAATATAGGCAGGCCATAAATATGGCCAATTGCCTGAACGCGGTTTCTGGGATCTCTCCACGGCGATCCTTATTCACATGATGGCACTTTGTGTCATCGGGTGTTTATCGCTTGTGTGATGTCCTGGTGGGGTAGAAAGTCAGTCAGTCAGTCATGTGTGCTTTAATAACACTCTATTACTATCCAGTTTTCGTCCTTTTTAGGATGACATTTTTTGTTATTTGAAGCCCCACCCTGGCTTTTTCCAGGGGCTGCAATATAGGCAGGCCATAAATATGGCCAATTGCCTGAACGCGGTTTCTGGGATCTCTCCACGGCGATCCTTATTCACATGATGGCACTTTGTGTCATCGGGTGTTTATCGCTTGTGTGATGTCCTGGTGGGGTAGAAAGTCAGTCAGTCATGTGTGCTAATAGACGGGTTTGGCAAAGAAGCCATATCAAAAATCTAAGTTAGTGAGCCTACATTTAGTCAGCCATTCAGTCAGTCAGTCAGTCAGTCAGTCAGTAAGTCAGTCAGTCAGTCAGTCAGTCAGTCAGTCAGTCAGTCAGTCAGTCAGTCAGTCAGTCAGTCAGTCAGTAGCATGTCCTTTGCAGAACCTTGCTCCCATAACATCCTTCCGGAAAACTTCTCGATCACAAGCAAGATGTCCCGCGTCCGATACACTTATCTGGAGATTATTCGCCACATTCTGCACCCATCTTCTCTTTGGCCTGCCTCTTCCTCTCTTCCCAGGCATACAACCCTTCATTATTGTTCTCTCTAAACTTTCGTTTCAGGTGACCAAAATATTTAAATGTTCTGTATTTCATCGTCTTTAATAGCCAACCATCTTCAACATTCAGTTCTTGAAGTATGGATTCATTTGTAGTTTTCTTTACCAATGATATTCTTAGAACTCATTTATAACATTTATTTTTCAAAGGCATTTATGCGCTGTTCAGTTTGCTTAGTAAGTGTCCAGGTCTCACAGGCGTATGTGGTAAAGACGCATGCTAGTAGAAATCTAATTTTTGTAGTTCTGCCTGTCCCACTCCATAATTGATTCAGCTTGTTTTCGTTTTTGAAGCGCGACTGATAGTCATCGTTGAATTTCTGTCATTGTGTCACCATTGTTGGTGACCAGTGACTCAAGATATTAAAAATTTTCCACAACCTACAATCTTTCCTAATTATCATACAGAACCTACATTATATACTCTAATTGCAACATATTAACATACTCAATATCGGCATAGGAAGCTTGCACTAACTTCGGAGGAAAGGTAGCAACTCCCCTTTGAACTAAGAACACTCTCAATAGTCCAGTCTAACTATATAACAAGCTGTCACATTAACATGCATAGAATCAGTCCTCCAAGCCAACTCATGCTTCAAACAGGACGTTACCATTCTGTGAAGATAGCAATAGAGCTAAATGAAGAAATATAAGCATTTCACATTATGAAATTCCTTTAAAGGCAGAGTGCATTTAGCAAGGAAACGATTTACCGCAAACATATGTGAAATGGATGTACACGCAAAACTCAAGTCCTGGAACAAACCCAAAGTCAGAAAATGGAAGAACAGTTAGGTCTCTCTTCCCCCCCCCCCCCCCCCCCCCTTTTTCCGGAGTTAAAAACACGAACATGATAGCAAAGAAACAAACAAACACTGATGAATGAATTATTTTCAATGGAATGTCTCTTTCAATAAGGACAGAAATGTCCTAACCATGTAGCGACGCACCAGTCGATTGTAGTGTGAAAGTGTGTCACGAACCTAATTTGTTTATCCGCATCCCTTATAATAATTTTTTTTTAACCACTGCTTTGCTCATCATCATCAATATCCACTTCTGTCAACAGGCGCAGTGGCGATCCATTGCTTTGTGGATCAATCGGCACTCAGTGAGTGATGCCGTCAACATCACACCGGTCGTCTTGACTTCCTAAGATTATACCTAATACCTATTTTAGGTTGGGTTAAACTGGGAGTCGGCGTCTGTGGCCTAGGCGTTGCGAACATGCTTCCTAGTGCCGGGATGCCGGGTTCGATCCCAGCTGCAGACGGTTTGACTTGCGTTGGTTTCGACAGTGGTACCAAGAGCTCACCGTTCAGTCCAATGGCAAACTACTAACTTAGAATGTGCATAGAAACACCACAAAAGCCCAAAAACGCTTATGTTGGTTCTGCAACGTCCTGTAAAGGATACGCAATATCAACAAAATCCGACTCGATGCTGATTCCAACCCCAGACCTTCGGGACGGCATTCTAGTCAATACACTGCAGTAGGTCACGAATTCTAATGTAGGGCGTCCTTACCCGCATAGGACTGCAAGTAACACCTCGCTGGGGTAACCGTTACGGTTGCCTCGAATATAACTTCTTTGAAGGTTGAACGGGACATCTGGGATCTGTCTTGTTGACCTGCCGTCCAAAGTTTTATTGTGTGTCTCAAGATGGTATGGTTAACCTTTAAGTAGCAGCAGTGAGGGGGCAAACTGGTCGATCTATACCACGAAGCTCCAGGGTTATTTAAATGTAAATTCATTGATGTCTAACTGTATATATTTCCAAAGCTTCTTATCCGCATACAGTGCAGAAACAGAACAATAAGGCTATGCTGGCCCACCAGTGATCAATAAATCGATCGATCGATCGATCGACTGATGAACGGAAGTAAAATTGTATAAGTTATTATGAGGGGTACATAATGTTGAAATAGCAGAGTCAAAATTTTGACAAGGAACATTGTAAATACTACAGCTGACAAACAGTATCATGAGGATGTATTTAAAAAAAAAAAATTAAAAAAAAAAAAAAAACATCTTTTTCTTAGCGTTCACCAAGTATGAACTACGGTAGAAAGTTCTGGTTGATCGTCCACTTTGGACTTTTGTGTGGCTCCATAACTTGAGTTTTGCGTGGAAATTCATTTTACAGACGTGGCTTATTTGTCTGCAGAATGTTACTTCCTCGTCTCTCTGGCAGAAGCACTCCGACTTTAATGGAAACACCAGTATTTAGCCGCCTTTTATGACATGCTTGTTAGGGAAGAGTGGGTCTATTCTCTCTCTCTCTCTCTCTCTCTCTCTCTCTCTCCCCCCCCCCCACCCCTCGGCTAAAATATGGCCCCGCAACCCACACGGGGAGTTCCGAAGTACACACGATTCCACCCACCAAGAGCAAACAATCTACGCTTTCAGGTAGCGAAATGTGGAAGTCGTGTGTATATTGCTGCAACCGGAAACTTGTAGGGGATAAAGGCAGATGGACATCACAGGTGATAATGTTAAGACTTTTGACATCATCATTTCTTTTTTTAATTCTCCAGTTCTGTATTCATTTTCATCCTCAGGTTTGGAAGAGTGCATAGGGTAAGAGCCTTGGTATGTGCTACATGGGTGTTCGTATCTACGACCTCAGATGTTCCATGTATCCATCGCTTGCGTGGTCGACCTCCTGGATCTGCTTTCATTATGCCTAAGTGACAGGGCTTTCTGTAGTACACTATCTAGTTGTAGTCTTGACACATGTCCAAACCATTTGATCTGTTGTCTTTTGGTGTAGTTTAGTAATGATTTCGTCGCAACCTCTTTCCCGATATCCCCATTTCTTATCCTGACTCTTATCCGTAGGCATTTCATTACCGTTTCTTCGACAACCATTTTGGTTATTTCGAACTTTGACATCAGGGCATGAAAGAGCACGGGTATCAGAAATGCTTGTTCCTTCACGAGTCAGTAGGCTGTGGACCGATGAGTGATGACATACGTCAGTGGCATGGACTTTACAAAGAGTAGCAATAATCATCATATGCCCTGTTAACAAGCGTAGGCGTTCATGTTTCGTTGTGTTAATGTATGTCAAGTTGGATGATGAGGATGATAATAGTTGTACTTTTGGTGATGATGATGAAATCTGTTCAATACATTAGCCCATTGAATGGCTTTCTGGCTAGGAGTAGACAGTTTACAGGCCTCTTTTCAGTGCCATAGATTGCATTCCTCGCAATTCTTACCTGGTCGACCGGAAGTGACAAGTGCGGAAGTGAGACCTAGTCTGAAGTTTTATATTCATGGCGTTCTTCTGTTTAACGGAAATTGTGTCTTCTAGTATGAAGTCCTTTCATGTGTATGCGAGTGGTTAGATGGCTCATTTTCTACACGGAAGATCTGATATCGGTCCTTGGTAAGGGATGGAAATTGTTTCCGACTGGACAACAACACAACAACAAAATCCTAGCCTGTACATTTGGTGGCGACTGTACCAAACAGGCAGCCTGAAAGCCTCACGACACTCCAGCCCCCCCCCCCCCCCTCCCCCGACATTTTTTTTAAAGTTGTAAATACAGTTGTTTTTCTTTCTTCTTCTTCTTCTTCTTTTCATTCTTCTTCTTCATCATTCCTTCTTCTTTCTTTACTTCTGAGTCTCTTCCTCCGTTTTCTTCATCTATACCTTCTGACTGTTCAAGTTATATCGACTCTGTCTCGTGTATTTGTGTGTATATTTCCCTTGCAAACATACACGCCACTACCACCGCTACCGCCACATACACAATCACCTGAGTTTAATGTACGCCGCGTAAAATCTCGTTGATGAAAACAGCACAACAATCAGCTCGCAGATTTAAGAAAAGCCACAGTGTCTAGACAGAAACGTAAAACAAAAAATTCCCTAACCTTCACAGAAGGCTGGTTTGTGAAGAATATGCACACTCATACTGGAGGCATTCTTCAACAGATAACTGACAACACCTGGATTATAGAGCCAATAATTGCGTTGTTAATACTCGGAAAGAACACACCGCACACGTTACAAGATAAGATACAACTGCATGAACTAATATCATCATCCTGAGGTATAATTCAAACTGCATATATGACATATGGTCATAAAGGATTAGCGCGCCGGGGTGGGGGTCGCCGCTTAAGGAACCAGAGCCCCTAGGTTGCGGTTCGTAAGTGACCAACTTCCCATTTTTAGCCCATAACTCCAGACAGTTTCTGACCCCAGGGCGTGTTCTTATTTATAGCCGGGAACTTTCGTCTTCTCTTTGTAATCGCTCTTTTATATACACCGACAGAACAGTTCTTGTGATGAAACTGTTTTTGGGAGTGCCCTTTTAGTTCCATCTAGCTTTGAGTATAGTGTATGAAACTTGAATGTATAAGCGAATACTTGTAAAAACAAATTCCTTAAATTGTTAAAAAGAGGACGGTGAGAGAGAGAGAGAGAGAGAGAGAGAGAGAGAGAGAGAGAGAGAGAGAGAGAGAGAGAGAGGGGGGGGTAATCTCTTAGTACAAAATTATTAGGGTTAACAGTATTTTGGGGGAGGGATAGTGGGAAAAGACGGGATCCATGGGGCATGGGTCTATTCTTCCCCCCTTTCCCCAACCCAATCAAAATCGGGCCCAGGAACCATCATCGAGAACTAAACAATATAACATCTCTTTGACCCCCCCCCCCCCCCCACCACCTCCCCCACACCTCCCACTACTTTTCACAACCTACTCTAAATTTTCCCATACTCCCGACTTGCCCAAGAATGTTGATTGTCTCCTTCGACAGTGGGTGACCGGTTCTCTTTGTGGGTAAATTTCTCTCAGAAAATGTTCATACCGCTTTCTATTTTCACCTAAAATTCTTATCATTCTTTCATAAAACCTCATCTATGCAAATTCCCAGATAAACTATTAGTTTCAAATAACTCCCTCGATCACCCAACACTCCATGTCTGCCTATCTGTCTGTCCGTCTATCTGTCTTCTGTCTGTCTGCCTGTCTATTTCTCTTTCTCCCTACCTCTGTCTGCTTGCCTGCCGGCCGGCAGATAACACAGTGGTTCTGTCTGTCTGCCTGCATATCTGGCTATCTGTTATTTTATTCTCTCTTTCCTGCTGTTTGCGAGCATTAAAAGATAACTGAGTTATTCTCTAAGATAAATATTAAATTTCAGCACACACAAATAAAGAAGACAAAATTTCGTACTCGCTTGCCTGCCGCCTGCCGTCCCTAAGATTTTGGATTTGAATTCAAGTTATACACACACACAATTGATCAATACAGCCAGGTAGATACAGAAAGAAATGTGATCCAGGAAATATTATTGGAAGTTAGGAAATCCGGCGTGATGTTAGCCTCACCACATAGTAGGCCCAGTTTGTCTATATGAGTCAAGCACTGGGGTTCAACGAATCCTTTGCTATTTTGCCCGGCTCTCTAGCGTAGTTGGCTAAACCGGATTGCGCGGTGTCCGGGTGACGAACTCCTTGTGGTCCGGGTTCACTCCCGGGGGTAGGCAGAAAAACCACATTTCTCCCAGATTTACGGTATTTACAGTGGAATCAAGGCCGAAAGGTTGCGATATCCATAATACCGAGTTTAAGGGTTAACAACTCATGGCTTCTGGATACTAAAACAAACACACATTTGCTATTTTAGTTTGCTTATCTGAAACGCAAAAGAGTTTCTACAAGTAAGCACTGTTTCAATAAGCGCAGAATTAGTTACAGCAGTGTTTTTAAAACCTTGCAGTTTGTTGACACACTTTTAGGACAATCATTTGTTTTTTTTTTTCAGTAATAGAAATGCTGGACATCGCACGGACCGCCCATATACAAATAGCTCACTTCCGATTGGTCGACCTACAGCCTAGCTCACTTCTGATTGGTTCAACTTGAGCCACCCGACTTGAAAAAAAGGTGACAGGGTGTTGCCCAATGCCGTTGATATCGCGTCTTCTAAATTTCAGCATTACAGCGCCTTTAACACTACAAAAACATGGACAAACTGGGTCTAACACAAAACCCCTTTAGAGAGTGATGAGATCTATGTCATAGGCATGCTCGTTCTCGGACAAAAAAATAAATGCAAGACATCCCAGAAAGCAAACAACAGAGCGGCATACCCATAACGTCTAGCAGGTTAGACCAGTCCAAGAAAGTTATCAATGGAACGTGATCTATTTCTGTAGGTAGTCTAACGTTGGTTTGATCATTTTCTCTACCAGCAGACCAGAGGTTAACGTAACAATTTATACGATACACGAAAAATGCATAAATTACTTTCGACCAATGCACCTTCACACTGAAGCCTACTCACTAATAGGTCGCCACACAGTATTGAAAGCTCTGAGAAGCAGTGACCAGAATGAGAGAGCGAATTCTCTCTTTCGGTTTCAGGCGGTTTTACAGTAATCATTATAACAAATCAGGAGTCTGTTATTTATAAATAGGAAATACGCGGTGAAAGTTGGTACCGAACAGGCCTGATTTCTCTGGCATGATTTGACCAAGAGAATAAATGCGATGGTGAAGATTCACAGGGAGGAGGATAATAAAAATAAAAATGTAGCATTGTTTAGACCAGTGTTCATCAAATTGTTTCTACCCGTGGCCAACCAAAACAGGAAGAAATTGTTTCACGGCACTCCTGACAGCTAACCAAAAAAGAAACAAAAACAAATGTAGATGGCAGTTTTTGAACTTTTGAACCCGATGTCACAGAATTACCATTTTCAGCCGAAGCTTATGGTGCTCACGTCTGAGATGTTAATCCTACAGACTGTCAACCCTGGAAGAGGAAAACTACCTACCACATCCAGTTACATCATCAGGCAGACATTTGTAGCGCCCCGGCTGGACTTTGCCGAGGCCTGTAAGTGGATCTCGGGTCACCGGGTCAAGAAGACTCCTTTAGACTGAGAGAGTGGCAACAAGAACCAGTTGGTAGAAGATACGCTCAGGCTGGTGGACTCTAACAATAAACAGATACAGCGGATGCTGAAGGGAGAGAGAGAGAGAGAGAGAGAGAGAGAGAGAGAGAGAGAGAGAGAGAGAGAGAGAGAGAGAGAGAGAGAGAGAGAGAGAGAGCGCGAGGGAGAAGATGACAGTCTGAGAGAGAACCAAGGATGAGAGACTGCGAAAATAAAGATGGACAGCAAGAGGCACTTGGGTGAGATATATAGATAGTTCTAAATTCAGAAAGAGGGGAATGGAGGAAAGAGACTTTAAAAAAAGAATAAGGAGAGAACAAGAGACAATTACAGAGAGCACAAAATTCAGAGGAAACCGGACACGAGAATAAGAGAGCATTTAAATGGGAGACTACGAGATTTAGAGAAGGAAGTAACACAAAGAAACATAGCGAGACAGAAACACACATACACACATACAGAGAGAGAGAGAGAGAGAGAGAGAGAGAGAGAGAGAGAGAGAGAGAGAGAGAGAGAAGAAACTGCTCCTACATTATATATATATATATATATATATATATATATATATATATATATATATATATATATATATATATATATACTAGCTGTACCCGGCCACGCGTTGATGTGGCCCAGAATGAGGAAATGAAAAAGAAAGAAAATAGCTCTCAGCTAACAGTGTCTGTCATATCACCCCTCCCCCCTCCTCTCCTATCGACCCAGTCATATCTCCGTCCCTAAAGGATTGAAAAATCTTTCCTGTCGAAATTATTTTAAAAAAAAAAATAATTAAGAAATGAGAACTTTAAAATAATGTTTTAAGCTCTCTTTATTAACTGAGAGAGCTTAAAACATTATTTTAAAGTTCTCATTTCGTAAATATTTTTTTTTTTGTCTGGCATCAACCTTCCTTACCCCCCCCCCCCCCCCCACTAATCATATCATCCTCTCCGAAGGATGGGAAAGTCATCATCTGACGAAATAATGTAACTAAATAGAGCTTGGCATCCGTGTCCACCCAGCCTAAAATGGGTAGCATTAATTTCTACTGAAAAGTACATGTGGCCAGTGTAACAGCTACCACATCACCCATGCAGTACCAGACTACTGCTACAACTACCACCACCACCATCACAACAACAAAAACAACAACAAAAACTGTCACTACAATATGTGTAGGTCGGTGTAGCCAGAGGAGTTAGCGCCGCATGCTGTTGGCACAGACTGTTTAGTTTAATGTTGCTCTTGACATAGGAAAAAAAAAAAACTTCATCACCTAACCAGTGATGGAACCCACAATCAAAAGTACACTATACTAACCATTAGCGGAGAAAAATACCCCGCACACGTCATCTCTCTCTCTCCGAAGGAATGATTTTTAACTGACCTTGGCATCCGTGTCCACCCAAACTGAACTAGACTGTAAGCCGTCTTAGTTAACAGTTTCTGTCATCGTCGAATAGTTTATGACCGAGAAGCGTCGCGGGGAGGCTTACTGGGACTTTACTGAAATCGAATGTCTGTGGGCGAAAGGCGCAGATATCTCAGTCTAGCTGTAAACCACAAAACAACGTGGCAACCACCCTTTTAAGGGAAAATGAACAATTTTCGGGTAATCGAACACCAGTCATTCGCGTGAAGGGTGGAATACTTACAACTATACTACCGAACACTGAAGAGTTTAGGTCAGATATCGCAGCCTAGCTGTAAACCACAACACAACGTGCCAATGGCCCTTTCGAGGGCGAACGAAGATTACTCGTGACATAACCATTGAGCATCACGTCGCCGCTATCGCAGGCTAGCTGAAAACCCCAAAACAAAACAAAAAGGTGTAGATATCGCAGCCTAGCCATACACCACAAGACAACGTGCCAGCCGTCCAGTTAAGGGCAAAAAAAAATTATATCACCTAGCGGGGAATCGAACTCGAGCCACCCGCACGATAGACAGATATCGCAGCCTAGCTGTAAACCACAACACAACGTGGCAATACTCTTTTAAGAAAAAAAGAACAATTATCATACATCGGGGAATCGAACACCGCTCATCCGCGTGAAGGGTGCAATACTTACAACTATACTACCGAACACTGAAGAGTTTAGGTCAGATATCGCAGCCTAGCTGTAAACCACAACACAAAGTGCCAATGGCCCTTTCGAGGGCGAACGAAGATTACTCGTGACATGACCATTGAGCATCACGTCGCCGCTATCGCAGGCTAGCTGTAAACCCCAAAACAAAACAAAAAGGCGTAGATATCGCAGCCTAGCCATACACCACAAGACAACGTGCCAGCCGCCCAGTTAAGGGCCAAAAAAAATTATATCACCTAGCGGGGAATCGAACTCGAGCCACCCGCACGATAGACAGATATCGCAGCCTAGCTGTAAACCACAACACAACGTGGCAATACCCTTTTAAGAAAAAAAAGAACAATTATCACCCATCGGGGAATCGAACACCGCTCATCCGCGTGAAGGGTGGAATACTTACAACTATACTACCGAACACTGAAGAGTTTAGGTCAGATATCGCAACCTAGCTGTAAACCACACACACAAAAAAAACGTGCCAACGGCACTCTCGAGGGCGAACGAAGATTACCCGTGACATGACCATTGAGCATCACGTCGCTGCTATCGCAGGCTAGCTATAAACCCCAAAACCGAAAAAAGGCGTAGATATCGCAGCCTAGCCATACACCACAACACAACTTGCCAGCCGTCCAGTTAAGGGCCCCCAAAAATTATATCACCTAGCGGGGAATCGAACGCGAGCCACCCGCACGATAGGCACATATCGCAGCCTAAACTGAAAAAAGCGTAGATATCGCAGCCTAGCCATAAACCACAACACAAGTGCCAGCCGCCAAGTTGAGGGCTAAAAGAAAAAAAAAATTATATCGCCTAGCGGGGAACCGAACGCGAGTCACTCGCATGCTAAGCAGAATATTTACAACTACGCTGCCAAACACCCAAGCAGATTGTGGAAATGAAATTACATAGTAATGCAAAGTTCAATAAGAGCTCAGCAGTCAAAAATGGCCAATCAACTAAAAACAAATCCAGGCCGGCAACGAAACAAATAATGATTTGACCGGTGCTTGAGCTACGTCGTTCGTGGTTTGTGCGATTTTCTGACAAAAAATCACGCTTTGAGTCAAAGGCAACGTTTTGTGAAAAATTGAAAGCAAACGGTTCAGTAGTGTCCGAGTCTATATTTAACAAACTCTGAAAATTGAAATTTTTATTAACATAGATATAAAGATATATATATATATATATGGAGAGGGGGGAAGGAGTCGTGAAGGACACAATTAGAAAGAAAGCGTGAAAGACAGACAATGGAAGAGAGGCGGATACAGCAGACGACCAGTCAGACAGAGAGAAAACATTAATAGAGAGAGATTTAACACGGTTCACACAACGCGGTAGGTAGCACTGTTTGTCACTACGTCAGCAGATCCGTGAGTATATATATCCTGCTCAGTTTTACACCCAGACACGACAGCACCCGAAGGTGGGGGTGTGAGTGATGGGGTATGCTGAAGAGAGACACTGTTTTTGCAGATGAGTACGGCGTGAGAAACCAGGGAGGACGCTACTTTTCTACCTTCCCATTAACGTGGCTTTCATTCTCATTGCTAGCATCTTCAATTGTCTCACAGCTGTAGTGCGCCTCTGTATAACTGATAGTTTGAAGACATAAAGAGGGCGAGATAAAGAAAGTATAAGTGCACAGTTATACATATATACACATAACGAGAGAGAGAGGGGGCGAGATAGTATGTATATACACATAATATATATACACATAACGAGAGAGAGAGAGAGAGAGAGAGAGAGAGAGAGAGAGAGAGAGAGAGAGAGAGAGAGAGCGAGAGGGCGGGGCAAAGGCGAGATAGTATATATACACAATACATATATACACATATCGAATTTGGTAATCTGGTAATCTGGTAATTAGTTTCAGCTTCATAGCAAACGGGTCACCCCATAGCTGCTCCGCTCCTGTGCCAACGAAAAACACACAAAATGTTTATCACAGTTCAAATGAAATCCGCAGCTCACAGTGTCACGCCATGGACTTAACTCAGAAGCTAAGCAACGAAATTGTATCCTGCCAGTCTAGAAATGGAGCAAAAATGCAACGGCCACCGTCTCACACAAAAAAAAAAAAAAAATTGCCACGGCTAAAAGAAGTAGCCGTGCCTAGTGTCCATTTCGACCTGAAGAATTTTGTGTGGGGTAATAAACGGTCACCCCAGCAGTACCCTTACTTTTAGCTGGGGAAGGGACTTGGGACATTAAATCCACCAGCAAGCGTCACCCCTACAACAACCTGACTGCCTTCGTTAACGACTGTTCACCCAACAGCCATGCAGTTCTTTGGCACGAAGGAGACACCTTGAACTTGGGTTTCGGACTGTCGACTCCCTACAAGATTTTATGTTATTTTCTGTTATCACAATCGAGGTCACTGCACATTGGGCATTCCCATGCGTGTTCAGTCCTCTGATGCAGCAGCAGCCACTCTAAAGTACTTCTACTAATTGTTCCCATGAGAAGCTGGTTATATTCTCTCCTATCTCGGCCTCGACGACGGTAAAGACGTGCTTCACCATGCTTTACTCCCATGTCACGCAATCGTGCCAGTGTCAGGGATTCCTCATTATCCACTAGCCCAGTCCGTACAGCGTTGACGATATCTGCTCTGTCCATGCTTTTTCCCGCAATCCTTAGTGCAGTGCTTGCCAGTTAAACCGCTCGCTCATTTCCCTTTACGCCCGCATAACCCGGTGTGTAGATCCAGGTTACGGAGGTTAATTTGGATTTTCGAATGCTTTCTACCTATTTAGAGCGCATACCGCCTATTGCTATCTTTTGAAGCAAATTCATTGAGTCTGAGACAATTACTGCCCGTGTGGCGGTTTGCTCGGATACCCACGCTAAAGCTCTAGAAGCAGCGGCTATTTCCATGGTCATGCTTGACGTGGTTGTCTGGTAAGCGCCGCTGTCCTCCTGTCATATCGAGCGAGCGGGCAGGAGAGAGACAGTATATGTACACAGATATACAAATGTACACATACCGAGAGAGAGAGGGCGAGAGAGTGTGTGTCTATAATTATACACGAGAGAGAGAGAGAGAGAGAGAGAGAGAGAGAGAGAGAGAGAGAGAGAGAGAGAGAGAGAGCTATACACATATATATATATAATGAGAGGGGGGTGGAAATAGGTCAATTAGTCTGAAGAGAGAAACAGGTGCATAGGCGGAAATCACCATGGGCTACCTCTCATGGCCTAATGGTCAACTAACAGATCGCAGTAGAAGCATTCATCAGTAATGGTCTAAATAAAGTCAGCGTTTCTCAACTTTTTCACACCAGCGGCCCAGCAAATATGAGAAACAAAAAGAGATGTGGATGTTTTTTTTTTTCCTAAATCCTTTATAACAAAATTACAATGTTAAGCTTTTGTGACAACTGATGCTATTTAGAGTTTAGACAGTCTGATATGCCTGGAAAATTTAGTCTATCATTGTCACTGTTGTCTTAAATATTGTCCTTGACAATACTAAAGAATGCTAAAATGTTTTGCTCACTAAATTTTGTGTGTCACCATTTTGAAATTTAAAAAAAAAAAAAAAACTGAAAACAAAATACGGACAAGTGCATTGAAATTTAAAGAAACAATTATTGATCTATAGACACTAAAGACATTAACTAATATTTTGTGGCAGCGCCTATAATTTCGTCGCCAAATTGTCGCGTGCCACGCCATACTAGAATCATGTCACCGCTACATGAGTTTGAATGCGCATTCCTAGCCTAGACTGGACTACAGGTTACATATCGGCCTCGGGTGCCTTAATACGACTGTTATGCGGCTGAACAGAGTCTCCGGCAAGTTTGCCTGTTTTATTCTCAACCTTGAGATGGTAATCCTTCAAATATAATACTGCAAAAAAAAAAAAAAGGGGGGGGGGGGGGGGACCCCAAACCTAACTACCCCGTCACAGCATAAGATAGACAATTTGAACGGCCCGCCTGGATTCGCGGCCCATGCATTTAAGAATAAATGTCGGTGCTTTATTAATATCCTACCCCAAACAGGAAAAATCCACAGGTCGCGGGACAGTCTAATATTTCAGGGGGTGGTAGATAGGCTGCATGCATTCGTGGGACCTAGGCTGCATGCATTCGTGGGACCTAGGCTGCGTTAGGGCCAGTTCTAGATGTTTTGGGGTCGTTAAAAGCATCAGAAGGCTGGGAAACCCAGTCTTACCCCCCTCAATAAGTTGGACTGTCCTGTGAGGTCATCTGGGGTAGGATATCAAAAAAGAAGCCAATTGTCTAAAGCATCTTATCTTACCAGTGTTGATTTTACATAAGTTTTCAATGTTTAATTATGAATTAACACCGGAGCATTCAGGACATTCCCATAGACACTCCGTCCCAATCTTCAGCAGCAAGCGTAGAGTTCCAGTAGTAGCAATAGCAGCTAGCTCTGACTTGTTGCCTTCATTCTGGTCTATTACGACTCCAAGATATTTGAAGTTTGGTACTGGAGGTGTCAGGACGCTTAGCTGCTCACATTGGAGCATGATATGCATTTTGAATGTGTTTTTTTTTTTTTCTGGCACGGAAAGGGAACAATTATAGAATGGCTCTCTAACTGGACAGTGGAACTGCTACTAACATCTTATGTGAATACGCTACTTTAAATACGTTGCGATGAGGACATAATTACCTTTGAATGTCTCTATGACAGAGTAGTAAATAACTTTCCCACTAAATACACCAGGGTCGCCCAAGGGTGCCCAGATCCGCAGTTTATACAGTACTGCTACGGGTAGAAATTGTTCGGTGGTTGAAAAGAACATCTGGAACGTAACGTGTTGGTCTGCCGTCCAGAATGAGATTTTACAATCTCAAAGTGCTTTGGTAAATCTTAGGTACGAGTCCGGAGAGGATAATCTAATCAATCCATCGATCACACGGGTGGGAAGGGGGGTAGGGGCGCTGTAGTGAAGTGGCTAGGCTTGGGTTCCAATCCACATATAGGTCTACTTTTTACTCAGAAATGACCTTACTCCCAGGTCGACCCAGCCTAGAAAAGGGTTTCGGGTAATACCCTTGGAAGCAACAGCAGCCAGTGTGCTGTTGACCACATCACCTACCAAGTACCGCATAGTCTATAAAATATGAGTTTACCATCGTTTGCCAGATTCATCACTGGCATAAAAAAGGCTCATTTCTTCTTCTTCTTCTTCTTCTTCTTCTTTTTTTTCCTTCTTTTTCTCCTTCTTCTTCTTCTTGCTTGAAAAGTATACAATTTATGCTCAAGAAATGAGCGCAAAGCAATTAACTTTGTAAAGATTTATTTAAAAAAAAAAAAAACCGAGCAGGCTCTGACAGCCAGTGAACTCATCAATCATAAAATGAAGGTTGTAAAAGATCTGACGCGTATTTTGCTTCTTGATTTAATTAAAAATAATGCCACACTTGTTCGAGAATACGTTATGTTATCTTTTCATTGATATTGTTGTTTGTCTTGCTCGTTTCAGCAGTTCACAAGCGTATAGTTTGCTGCCATTTATTATCCTCAAAAGATCCTTGGTATATCATTCACAGATCACTACACAAATGACAGAAAAAAATGACGTATCACCTCTCACGCGTTAGTATCTATGAACATTATTTTGTAATCAAAGCAATGTTTCCCCGATGTGAATTTGAACAAAGAAGACACAAACAATAGACTGCACGATTTATTGTCTGGCATATTTCGCTGTATCTCGTCAGGTGCATACTACAGTAACAATTAATTAAAATGAAGCAAATAGCTGAATCCTAGAAACTGAAACGATTAAACAAACACTTCTTTCTAATGGATATCCAGGTGGCTTTATTAAGTGTCATTGCCAGCCGCCTAAACCAGTTACCATAGAAATTTAGGTGCCTCAAAAAAACTAGCCTATATACATCTAACGTTTCGGGGAGACGACGTCATGCAACGTATATATGATCGACTCAAAACAGTAGTCGTCAAACCTTTTACGAAGCTATGCCTGTTATGAGATTTAAAACCACCATGATTCCTACACCACCAGTAAAAGAACCAGTGTTGACGTACGCCAGTTCTAACTGTATATACCAATTTAAATGCACCTGTAACGCTGCATATGTGGGCAGAACTGATCGACGACTGGAGCAACGGGTTGCTGAACATATTCCACTATGGGTGGTAAAAGCAATGCAGAACACTAACACCTCAACAACAACAAATCAGGTGACTGGTCGAAATAATTTATCATCAGCAATTGCGTGCCATATTCTAAATTCCGGGCGCATCATTACCAGGGATGATGCATTTCGAATCATTTACAATTCGGCCAACCGTAGATTACTTCGATACGCGGAAGCTTCTGCGATTAGCAGATTGAAACCGGAACTATGTAGGTAAAAAGAAATGGTCAATTCCTTACGCTTACCTTGGTGAAACAGTTTGAAATGTACTCGAATTTGTGTTTCAGTTTCTAGGATTCAGCTATTTACTTCATTTTAATTAATTGTTACTGTAGTATGCACCTGACGAGATAGAGCGAAATATGCCAGGCAATAAATCGTGCAGTCTATTGTTTGTGTCTTCTTTGTTCAAATTATTTTGCAAAACAACCAAACGACGGAAAATGCAGGGACACCGTCACTAAAGCGTCTTATCTTACCAGTGTTGATTTTACATAAATTTTCAATGTTTAATTCTGAATTAACACCGGAGCATTCAGGACATTCCCATAGACACTCTGTCCCAATCTTCGGCAGCAAGCGCAGAGTTCCAGTTCCAGGCGAGGACAGGCATGCTTCGCTTCGAAGATCACGGGTGAGGAACTTTGTTTGGATCTTTTCTCCTGGTGATGCCGGTGTGTTGGGAAATGAACAGATGGCCAGACTGTGTGGCCCTGCACAACTTGGCGGAATACTAACGCATGATAAGGCAGACGATTTTAGGGCTTTATGGGAGAACGTGTACACATTTGGAGAAGTAAATGGATACCACGGTCTGAAGACTGAAACAGTGGGGAGTGACGAGAGGTTCTCTGGTCGATACTCGACGCTCAGATGAAAGGCGCGACAGACCTATAATGGAACTCTGAGCCGGCTGCTAATGATGGAAACAGAGCGCTTATGAGAATGTTTCGAGTGTTCTGATGGAGGTTCTTGAATCAACTAAACTCTTCGTATAGTCTAAGCCGTGTGGCGTTATAAGTCATGTCAGTCCACAACCTTTTACCTCTTGTATCAATTTACAGAGATAATCTTCCATGCCATGATGTCAAACTGTCCAGCATCTTTACTCTGTCTGTTTTTGCCTCTCTCCATCTCTCTCTCTCTCTCTCTCTCTCTCTCTTTCTCTCTCTCTCTTTCTCTCTCTCTCTCTCTCTCTCTCTCTCTCTCTCTCTCTCTCTCTCTTTCTCTCTCTCTCTTTCTCTCTCTCTGTCTCTTCTCTCTCTCTCTCTCTCTTTCTCTCTCTCTCTTTCTCTCTCTCTCTCTCTTTATCTCTCTCTTTCTCTCTCTCTCTCTCTCTCTCTCTCTCTCTCTCTCTTTCTCTCTGCAACCTTTCCATCGTCATGATTTACTCCCGTTTTCTCCTTTTCATTATATGACCAAAGAATATATTGTCTACTTATGATGTGGACGATTTGTTGCCTTTGTTATTCAATTTCACTAGAACTGAACTTGTAAAATGACGAAAAATATGCGATAGAAAATTATTTGAGCATAAGGGTTTAGAAGAAACACCATCGCTATTGCCAGCCGACAATGCGCTAAAAGGTAAAGAAAAAACGGATATCACAGTAAATCAAAGTTGACTTGCAGGCAGACACCATCAACAATTTGCCAGAGCTCACCCTCCAAGGTCTGTTTAAAAACAAACCGTTGACCTAGTTTCACTGGGTCGCCCGGCTTCCGCCATGTGGCCAGGTTTTTGTGTTGAAGCTGAGCAAACATTTCTTCTCGCCACCTCTGGGGCGGATGTAGACTTCCCTATTTCTCTCTAATTTCCCTCTATTTTAGTCTTATTCTCCTCTATTTCTGTCCAATTCTTTTCTTGTTATGTATAATTCACCTCTATTTCTGTAATTATAGTTCTCACCGTCAACCCTGTGTTACTTTAGCATAGCTACTGTCTGACTGTTCTTCTCGCCACCACTGGGGAGCGGGGGGGGGGGGGCCTGGGGACGGGGGGGGGGGGGTCGACTTCTCTACTTCTCTCTAGCTCTGCTCCATTTCTGTCTAGTTCTCCTTTATTTTTGTAACTAGAAAGTTGACGTGGAGTTCTCAACATCCGCCCTTGTCGAGTATTACTTTTGCATGACTTTTGTTTGAGACTTCTCTTCTGGCAACTATTGATTTCTTTAATTGATGATTTTCACTGGATTGGTCATCTCGTCAGAGTGCAGCAGCAGCAACAACTAGCGACAGACGCTACGCATAAACAGATCTGATGTGAAAGCAAAATACTGAACCAGGAGAATATAGACTGATGACATTAACGACCCTTCTACATCAACAAGGAATGGCAACAGCCATTGCCACTCATCAAACAATGTATTGCAAACTGTTTCTTTCAACGTCGCTTAATGGCAAGATGAGAAACTTGATGATGGTGTTGGTGATGATAATTATAGTGATGATGATGATGACGATAAATAATTTAATGTCAAGTTCTCCCCATCACTCGGTTTTTTCCATGTCGAGTCTTCCTTAAACACAGTTTCCCAGACTTTTAGCCTACTTCCCCATTTTCAAATAAAAATGTAAAATCTCTCAGCGACCAGCCTTTATGGAAATGTCATCACCATTATTGTCATGTGCGTATGTAGCTTAGCGTTGCGAATTCGCTTCTTAACTCTGAGGTGCCGGGTTCGTTCCTAGGTGGTCAAGGGAAACATCGGTTCAAGCCAAACTTTATGGGTCGCTGAGTGAATTTCACAAGACAGTGAAGTTTATACTAGAGACAACATTGCAGATATAAATAATCTATTTCAAGCGAACGAATGATCAACAAGAAAAAAAAGTTTCCAGCTGCGGGCGATTTGGCAGCAGATCGCTTTGTATTGGTTCTGAATGTGGTATCGAGAGCTGACCGTCCAGTAAGCAATGGCAAACTAAAGCAAGTAAAATTGCAAAGCAAAATCACAAGCAGTCAACAAATGCTGGGTTTGGCTCTGCAAAGGAAACTCAGCTTACTGGCAACTTTAGCACCATCACAATAATAAAGCAGTACTTTCATGTAGTGTTACCAAAAATGTTTGGGCGTCTTTTACAATGTATAGGACATGCAGATAACTAGGGTAGTTTTTTTTTTTTTTTCTTAAACACTACATTAAAATAGATCACACCAAAAAAAAAAAAAAATACAAACATCTAAGACATACTATGCATACATCCGTGACCTGAAGGATGGCGACAGAAATCGAACCCACAAAATGAAGAACTCTGTTCAGGCAGCCTAACGACTTTGCATGGTCACCATCATTGTTTTGCGTATGAATGTCTCTGTGTGTGTATGTGAGGTGTCTGAGACAGATGATTAGACAGACAGGACGATTAGACAGACAGGACAGACATACAGGACAGACATACAGGACAGACATACAGGACAGACATACAGGATAGACGGACGGACGGATGGACGGACAGACGGACAGCCAGCCAGCCATTAAGACAGACAGTCAGACAACAACAACACAGACAGACGGACGACGGCGGGCGGGCGGGCGGGCGGACGACGGACGGACGGACGGACGGACGGACGGACGGACGGACGGACGGACGGACGGACGGACGGACGGACGGACGGACAGACGGACGGACGGACAGACAGACAGACAGACAGACAGACAGACAGACAGACAGACAGACAGACAGACAGACAGACAGACAGACAGACAGACAGACAGACAGACAGACAGACAGACAGACAGATAGATAGATAGATAGATAGATAGATAGATAGATAGATAGATAGATAGATAGATAGATAGATAGATAGATAGATAGATAGATAGATAGATAGATAGATAGATAGATAGATAGATAGATAGATAGATAGATAGATAGATAGATAGATAGATAGATAGATAGATAGATAGATAGATAGATATGTTACAAATGCAGGATAACCGCACTCGACACAACCCAATCAGTATTTAGTCTCTCACCAGAAGTGGAAAGTGTCTGGATACCCGTTTATTCCTGCTGTGACGGACAGGCAATATATAAAGTGTAAAGAAACGACGGATTCCTGTTGCGGAAGGGATCACGTAAGTGCTAAAAGACATTCCGGCAAACATATCGGGTTTTCTGCCCAGTTAGCTTTCTCACTGTTATCAGTCTCGCTGAGCCAGGCCATGGCAGAAACATTCCCAGCAGGTGAACTGTACTGACTTCTCCTTGATTGTTTTATTGAATTACTTAGAATTGTTTTGTGTATGCTGATATCGAATTCTCGTAGACTTTTCTTTGTTAATGAGCATTTTACTGAGAATGATTTAACCGGGTAATGACATGCTGATTCGAAGGTAGTAGAGGCTCAGGTTCTGAAGGAGCCATACTTTTTTTTTTCCTTAAAAAAAAAAAAAATTACCTTGGCTACTGGATCGACTTAGCCTTAAATGTTTACCAGGTAAAGTCCTGAGAAGTAAAGGCGGCCGGTGTGACTCACCATATCACCTACCGAGTGGCGTTAGGTCGATAAATATAGGTCTGCCTCTAGACAGTGGTACCTCAAGTTACGAACTTAATTCCTTACTGACGCCGGTTCGTATCTCGAAAAGTTGCTCTCTCTCAAAATTCGTTTTCCCGTTACATGTTACGGGAAATAACACCGTGAATACCGGTTCTTTTCTTGAATATCTCAGATCATCCTTTACTAGCTTCAAACTCTTTAATGAACAGTGCCGAGGCCTTGATAGATCATTCTGGTATGAGGAGCATGTTACTGATTCTCAGGAGAAAGGATATACAGACACTTACTGGTACCATCGGAATTTTATAGTACCATCGGAATTTTATAGTACCATCGGAATTTTATAGTACCATCGGAATTTTATAGTACCATCGGAATTTTATAGTACCATCGGAATTTTATAGTAAGATCGGAATTTTATAGTACCATCGGAATTTTATAGTACCATCGGAATTTTATAGTACCATCGGAATTTTATAGTACCATCGGAATTTTATAGTACCATCGGGATTTTATAGTACCATCGGAATTTTATAGTACCATCGGAATTTTATAGTACCATCGGAATTTTATAGTACCATCGGAATTTTTATAGTACCATCGAATTTTTTATAGTACCATCGGGATTTTATAGTACCATCGGAATTTTATAGTACCATCGGAATTTTATAGTACCATCGGGATTTTATAGTACCATCGGAATTTTATAGTACCATCGGAATTTTATAGTACCATCGGGATTTTATAGTACCATCGGAATTTTATAGTACCATCGGAATTTTATAGTACCATCGGAATTTTATAGTACCATCGGAATTTTATAGTACCATTGGAATTTTATAGTACCATCGGAATTTTATAGTACCATCGGAATTTTATAGTACCATCGGAATTTTATAGTACCATCGGGATTTTATAGTACCATCGGAATTTTATAGTACCATCGGAATTTTATAGTACCATCGGAATTTTATAGTACCATCGGGATTTTATAGTACCATCGGAATTTTATAGTACCATCGGAATTTTATAGTACCATCGGAATTTTATAGTACCATCGGGATTTTATAGTACCATCGGAATTTTATAGTACCATCGGAATTTTATAGTACCATCGGAATTTTATAGTACCATCGGATTTTTATAGTACCATCGGAATTTTATAGTACCATCGGAATTTTATAGTACCATCGGAATTTTATAGTACCATCGGAATTTTATAGTACCATCGGAATTTTATAGTACCATCGGAATTTTAACTCTTCGCTTACTGCTGAAGATGGGGACGGCGCGCTTATAGGGGTGTCCCGAGTGCTGTGATGTCGATTCTTAATTCAATATTTAAATCTTCGTGGATATCTTTGTTGCTGGTAGTCGATGGCAAGTATATGCGATCCATCTTCGAGATTAGCTTGAGCTTTAAAACAGATATCTTGAGATACTCTATCTGCTTTCAGTTGAACGTTATTAATCAAGAATCCAGACGGGTAGTAAAGCTTCAATTTCTCCCATTACCTAATTTCCCTGAGATGACACGATAGACACTCCTTTGGCCACATACTTTGGATCTTTTCTCATAATATGCCGGTGTGGTGGGTAATGAACAGGCAGACATATTGGCTGGATCCGCACCACTAGATAGTGAATTGATACATAACAAGGCAGATGTGGTCAAGGCCCTTTGGGAACAAGCAACGGAATCAGTAGAGAAAGAAGTATTATGCCCTGGAGAGAATGAGGCACCTGGGTGTAACCAGAGGGTCTGACAGACTCGGCTTGCACCGGTGTTTTTCTTCGCCAAAAGTTTTGACTTTACTATGCTTGCTGTATGTGGGACAGTCTTGGAGGACCTGATCTGTTGTCTCGGGTTCTTATTCTTCTTTCATTCGCCTGAAATAAGTTGTCTATATCAACACTTTTGTCTCTTGTATAAATTTCACTGTCGTTGTTAGTTTATCCAGTGGTCCATAGAGTCTTGGGTGCTAATCCACATGTACACACATGCCTGACTCGCCAATCTTAAATTTGTGTGTACATGTGGCCGCGAAGTTGATTGTGTCTTGTTCTGAGGCGTAAAATAATGACTTGCTCTTGTCCGTTGATTGTATGGTTATCGTCATTTGCCGGTTTTGGTAGCTTTCTGATTGATTTGATTATTCTCTTCTGCTGTTGATAAGAGACCGTTACGTCAGGTTGCTCTTCAATTGCACGTTCCTTAACTAGTTTATCGGCTCTTTCATTTCCAAGAACGTCACAATGGTATGGTATCCATATCGTGATTTTCTTCTTCTCTTCCATCTAAGTTTTTTTTTTCCTGGACAAATCCCAGATACCCTGTTCAACCTCCAAAGAAGTTACAACTAGGACACACATAACGGGGACACCAGCCGGTTGCAACCTGCGGTCCTATAAGCACACCGAAATGTAAGGTGTACATTTTTGTTTAAACAGTAATGACAAGTCTGCTGTATGGAGCGGAAACACGGAGAACAACTAAAATAATTACTTTTAAATTTTACATATTTATGAACTGGTGGTGTCTGTGCACACAACAGGTAGTTAAATGGTATGATAGAATCACTTATCACACATGTTGAGCTCTGGGGAGGAGGGGGGGGGGGAGTTCCACTGGACCAAGAGGTTAAGAAAAAATGCTAGCGTTGGAGATGACACACGTTGAAATAAGATGAGAACAATATAACGAGAATGTGTTTGCAATGGAACCCACGCAGGCATAGAAATAAAGGCAGAACAAGCACACAGAAAAGGAGGCTAGACAATGAAGCTGGAAAGATGGGGAGGACATGGAGTAAGCTGCATGCAATAGCCAAGTATCTAGCGAGTTCGCGTGAGTTCGCTGAGTGAGGGCCTATGTTCCATTGGGGGATAGAAGACAGGAGAAGAAAAAGAACAACAAATCAATTGCAATCAAACATGAAGCAATATTTACTTACACCGTAAAGCTGCAACGCATTCCTGCTGGTTATATTATGTATGCAAGCCACTCGATCCGTTGTTTTTAAACAGCTGTCCTCGATGCATGCAAAAGGTTGAATGAACAAAGTTCAACCCTAAAAAGGACTGCACAATAGAGCAATAAAACACCTGGTGACACAATGTGCCACGATTCGGATGATAAATCACCCAGGCGCACGTCCCCCCCCCCCCCCCCAAAAAAACGTTGAACCGTTATGTTATATTAGCCATCCCGACTACAGCTAAAGTGGAGCTTTGAAGTAACGAAATATTGCGACCCATATTGGGACGGCAAACTATGTTATGCAAAAGCTTCACTCGTCTTTTGTGAATGAGTGTTGATGGCGAGTTTTCTGCTTGTTAAGGCGTGTTTAAATCGTAAAAGTTACGGGTTTTAATAAGTAACTTCCGTGGCGTCGCGGGTTTCCGTTCATGATTTTTATTGTATATAGATGCGTGTAAAACTATTTCCCATCCCAAAAATCATTCCCTTTGATTGCCTGTGTACCTTTATGTGGAGGGAATTAATACTTTTTAGTACCGTCCAGTGACTCCAAATTAAAGAAATACTAACATCGCAAACAAACGCTGTGAACATCCAGAAAAGTTGGCTAATAAGCATTATCTTGCCGCGCAAACTGTCGTTTATAGTACACATGTTGTCTCCATGTCATGATGTCAAACTGACTAACACACACACACACTAAGAGAGAGAGAGAGAGACAGATAGATAGAGAGAGAGAGAGAGAGAGAGAGAGAGAGAGAGAGAGAGAGAGAGAGAAACAGACAGACATCGACGGACAGCTAGATGGGGTGAGATAGAATGGATGGATAGATGGATGGATGGATGAATCAAGTGAGAGGATGGGTGGATGGATGGATGGATGGATAGATGGATGAAAAAAATGAGATGGATGGATTGATGGACAGGTGGATGGATGGATGAATGGATACTACAGTCAATAGCATATAAGACTCCTAATCTCCATAAACAGATAATGTGGTATGACAACAACAGCTACGACCACAACAATTACTTCTACAACCACAACAACAGCAATAAAAACTACAACCACAGCAACAAAATGACTTACCGTTCTCCCGTCCGATCCAGGTGGGCCGCGCGGTCCTTCAGGACCCCTTGATCCAGGCTGGCCCTGGTAATAGACATAGCGGATCACACTTAGAGACGGGCATATCAACACACATGTGCACACATAAAAATATAGCAGCAATGGCGGCAACTTTGATACTATAGCAACAGCAGCACCATTCATGCTCTTATGTAAATAAGAGTTCCTTTCCCTGATTGTGCATGTCTGTGATTTTGGAATATTTACAATGCTCAAGCCATATAACCTGTAAATATACACATGTCCACACAGGATCGATCTGAATTAATTACACATTTACTGTTTAACTTGTAGACATCCGCAAGTCTAAGCAAGGTCGATACTTAATTACTAATTGACATGTACTAGAGATCTTGTCTATATACACAAGTCTAAATGAAATCAAAACTAAATTTGTAAACACAGAAATAATCCAGTGACGTCTGACAAGAGTTCTGGTACAACTACGAAGTGTTTTCTATCACACGCAAACACTATCTTGAGCTGTTTGTCTGTCTGTCGAATACAATTTAACTTACAATTTTCGTAACTAGAACCAACATTTTTTGTCCTATTCAATGTAAAGTTTAAAACTTTTTCGTGTGGCGTTGTGAAGAGTAACACACCATATGCAGCTAAATTACAGCAGAACCCGTTAATTTACAGAAGTAAACTCACAAATGTAGAATCCAATCTCTAAAGATGTAAGCTCCTCTACGCTACCCGGCGTTGCATAAAGCAGGCATCGTTAAGTAAACTAACCGCATGAAAGAGGTACTGTTCGGTTGTACAATATCAATTATTCACACAATGTGGAGAATGCAAATATGCACACTATAGAATTTGAGTAAACTCATGTAAAACTGGCTCTATGAAATCCGAGAACAGTTCAGCACCATAGTCCAAATATGACTGAATACTCCAACGAAATACTCCAATGAAGGTTTGTTCGTTAGAAGTGCAGACTAAGTAACAATTTTTGCTGTTCTCGTCAAACGTAAGTTCTCCTATCTCAGATTTGCGGTTACACAGTAAATGTGGCTCGCCGGGCGGACAAGCTGCTGATTGCTCGAAGTGAGCGCTAAGCCTTGTAAAAGTTGTTCGCATGCTCTAGAATCTGCATCTGCCGGCTATTTTACACCTTTCAAACGCGAGACAGGTCTTCTAGCTACACGTGTGATTAACTGGCTGTTACCACGTATTAGGGTGATGTAGGATAAGAGGGTCGTGAGACTGAGGTTTTGAGGCCGCATGGCTACTGCACTACCACGAATTACGACGTAGTTTTCCCCCAATAAAAAAAAAAAAACAACAACAACCCGTGTCACCATACCGAAAATCGAACCAAGGTTAATCGCCTTTTAACCGTTCAGACAGCCCCCCCCCCCCCCCCCCCCACCTTTTTTTTTATTTCGTGTTATCGTGTTGTTAAAGAAATAGCTCATTTAACCGTGTGATTTACCATTACCGAACAGCCGAATATTGAGAATGGTCGAAGCTTTAACAATAAAGATGAATAACCACCCCCCCCCCCCCCCTCTCGTGTAACCAGAAGGAATTCATGTGGGAGTAACAATGAATGAAAATGTTAAGTTCAATGAAGAAATTAATATCTAATGCAGTCAAGTAAACCAAGTACTAGGACAGATAGCCCGAAGCCACTTTTGTTTTTTAATAAAATGCAGGAGACTCCCAGTCAGCACAAAGAAACATATCTTACAAAGAATATTCATTCCAACCCTACGCTACCAGTGCCAAACGTGGTCACTCACAACAAACCAGAAAAGAACATTAGTAACCAAGGAAATTAGATTATGAAGAGAGCTGCAGGAGTGACCAAAACAGGTGAAATCGGGAAACAGGTCGTCAGACAAAACAGTCGTCACAGAACGAATTCTAAATTACATACTAAAGACAGAAAACTAATGGTTTGCCCTCTTAGAAAGAATGCCCCTTGTGGCGACGTATATACAAGGTATACACTAAAAGAGGAGATGGACACAGAGCACTGGACAGACCAAGAACAAAATGGAAGAATTTAATCAGAGAAACTCTACAGCAGCACGATGTGAATGTGGTCAATGCAGCCAGAAGAGCTAGACGAAAAGTCTTATAACTCCCTCGTCACCCGAAGCCATCAAAGTCGAAGTAATGGGGGCGGGGGGGGGGGAGAAGGGGGGGGGGGGTGGAAGAGCTTCGCTAGGGAACGAACAAATTCAAGTGAATTAAGACGTAAGGAGACAACAGCTGCTTATGACAGGGCACACGTGAAGAAAATTTCTTCACATAACCAGAATGTGCTTGCACTGGAACACACACAGTTAAATAAAGTGAGACATCTGCCATCTCAGTATGCGCTGTAGATAATGAGATGAACAGGGCGAAGAAGACATCAGTTAAACTGAACGCGATGGCCAAAGATAGTTGGACGTCGCACGTTAGTTAAAGGCCTATGCTCATTCAGGGAAGAGCAGGGGAGTGGGAAGAAGAAGAAAAAGAAGAAGAAGAAGAAGAAGAAGAAGAAGAAGAAGAAGAAGAAGAAGAAGAAGAAGAAGAAGAAGAAGAAGAAGAAGAAAGAAGAAGAAGAAGAAAGAAGAAGAAGAAGAAGAAGAAGAAGAAGAAGAAGAAGAAGAAGAAGAAAAAGAAGAAGAAGAAGAAAAAGAAGAAGAAGAAGACGAAGAAAAAGAAGAAGAATAAGAAAAGAAAAAGAAGAAAGAAGAAGAAGAAGAAGAAGAAGAAGAAGAAGAAGAAGAAGAAAGAAAGAAGAAGAAGAAGAAGAAGAAGAAGAAGAGAAGAAGAAGAAGAAGAAGAAGAAGAAGAAGAAGAAGAAGAAGAAGAAGAAGAAGAAGAAGAAGAAGAAGAAGAAGAAAATTGGAAATTATCTTGTAAATGAGCTATTTCTTTCACCAAACCTAGCTCTCCTTATCATTCAACTCCCTGATATAACGTTCGAAGATTCTTTCATCAAGCTGCGCTGCTAACCTCAACCTTAATTATGAACACTCCCGAGACCCGAGCTCCCGTTTTTCAGGAAGCGGCGCGGGAGATTTCATCACACTTAGAAACATCGGTTTCTGCGAAGAGCATCTGTTGGCACAGTCGTTAGCTTAGAAAACATTTGCTGAAGTGGCAAGACGCAAAGAAATTATTTGGAATTGTCTTGTGGATGACGTTGTAACGAGTGTTAAATATGCGCTCTGTGACGTTTCTGCACTGAACTATCGCGCTTTCGTAGGATCAGTGCATCGTGTTCTGGCGGGAGATTTTGAGCTTCTATGTGGTGTGTATATGTGTGTGTGTGTGTTTTGGTTTGCGTATGGGTTTGTGTATGTACTGTGGCGGAAACTCGTAGATACAAAACTAGTCATTATGAGTGCGTGAATCAGGATAACGTGAAACCATAGGATTAGGTCGTGGATTGAGCTTGGAAGCAGCTGACAGACACTTGTCGGTCCGATCATTATATACTATTCAGCTAAACCAGTGGCTGGAAACTGGTGCCAAAGTTGACTGATGGTACTCTGATGCACGTTTAGATGCCTGGCAACCTGACTTTGACTTGCTCCTGCCTGCAATTGGCCAATAGCAATATTGCTTAAATTTATCGATAGAGGCGCCATTCGTAATTGCTGAAAATAAACTAATCGTTTTGGTGTAGCGTTATCCTTTTATAGGATTTCAATTGCGTAGGCAGAGATTAGTGTTCACCGCAAATTGTGTTGCTTTCTCGTGCGCTCATCGTGGGCTATGCTCACAAATATGGTCTGAAACACAATTGACCACTGCGTTGTAACGATTACAAAAACCCACGCTATTCAAGCCCACATGTTCACGGGACACGCGGCAAACAACATTTGAGTCTGCTTTTCACATACCCGAGTACGGTATTTTATTTACATCTTCATTATGTAGCAGGTCCTTTGCAAAACGTCGCTCTTATCACAGTTTGCCTGAAAAAAAAAAAAAAAACTTGGTCTCTTGCCAGTTCTCCCGCCTCATGTGCTTTCATACCCAAGGAGTCACTTATATCCTGTGCCCATCTTTTTGTCGGTCGGCCCCTGCCGCTCCTTCCTCGTACCATGCCTTCTGCTATAATTTTTTTTTCCAATCCGTCGTAGCGCTTGATTTCACCAAAATATTTCAACTTCCGAGACAGGATGCTGTTTATTAGCCGATCTTCCTTGATGTTCAGATCCTTCAAGATGTTCTTATTTTTCATCTTCTTTGTCCAAGATATTCTGAGAATTTTTATGTAGCATTTCAGCTCAAAAGCCTATATTGTCTTTCTTGAGGACTGAGAGATAGTCCACGGCTCACATCCGAATGTAGCCATAGGGAAGATGCATGCTCTAAAAATTATAATTTTGATCTCCTTGCTGGTGCTTAACCATAGACTTTTAAGGCTGTTCAATCTTTGCATTGCTATGGCCATCCTCCTTTTAATTTCTGTCGAACAGTCTCCATTGCTGTTTATTATAGAGCCTAGATATTCAAAGTTTGTGACATTTTCAATTTCATTTATTGTTATTTTTGGATGACAGCCGGTTTTATCTGTGGACATTATTCTCGTTTTCTTTAAATTCAAGAACAGATTTTGATCTTCACTGTGCTTTTGGTCAGACAATATTAAACTTTCTATTCCCTTTACGCTGTTGGAAAGGAGGACTGTGTCATCTGCGTAGCGAAGTTCCGGAATAGGGTTGCCATCAATTTTAAGCGGATCTTAACTGTCACAAGTCTGGTCATTTTTGACATTTCTCATTATATTTTCTGCGTATATATTGAATAGGTATGATGAGATAATGCACATCTGCCTCACCCGCTTTTGCTCCTCGAAACAATCCGAGATTTCACCAGCTGCTCTGATGGCTGCTTGTTGTTCATGATAAAGATTTTCAATTAAAAGCACTAAATGCGCTGGAAACTCTATACTTCTCATAACCGTGCACAGTTTGTGGTGTTGGACACAATCAATCAAATGCCTTGCTATAATCAATCAAACAAGCATAAATATCTAAGTTGAATTCTCTGCATTTTTCAAAAATTTTCCTCATGATAAAGATGTGATCCCTAATTCTTCTACCCTGTCTGAAACTCGCTTATGCTTCACGTAGCTCATATTGTAATTTCCTTTCAATCCTCTTCATGATAATTCGTAAGAGGATTTTGCTAGCGTGACTTATTAATGCGATGATACGGTAGTTGGAGCATAGTTTCAGATTTCATTTCTTTGGGAGAGGGATATAGATTGTTCTTTTCCACGCTTTAGGCCAAATGCCACTGTTCCAGATCTTCGAGCACAGTGCATAGTAGATTCGGACGCTGGCCTCTTCTCCTGCTTTAATTAGTTTCTCCTGGTATTTCGTCGCAACCTGGTGACTTTCCTTTTCTTCAGGCTGTGTATTGCTGATCATACCTCATCCAGTAAAGGCTCTGGTTCTTTTTCATAACTTTCACAAGTCGTTTTTGAATTACTTGTCACATCCTCATACATTTCTCTACAGTATTCTTTCCATCTTTCTATTATGTCTGGTTTCCGTTAATGTGTTACTGTTTTTATCAATTATTACATGAAAAGGCCTGACTTCGCCTTTCAATGTTTTATTTCATTTACAAACTAATAACATCGCGCCATGGGATAACTATGCGTTACACAAATCTCCGTTTTCTCTTCAAACCGGTTACGAGAATTGCACTACTGCACTGTGACAATATGAGATCACTGAGAACACGACTAACAACAACACGTGCAACACACCTGGCCCGGAAACTGCGAAGGCAATTGTGCAAGACGAAGACAAGACAAGACAACTAGCTATTGTTCTGTGAAATATGCCAGCGGAAAGCGTTTGCCAGCAAATGAATCTCCAACAGGTATTAGCCCTAAGTCGAGACACTTTATGCCGGGGAGGTTCGATCCCAGCTGGGCTGCGTACCGAATATTCGCTTCGAAAGCCGACCGTCCAGGAGATTCGCAACTACTGGGACATAATTTTCGGGGCCGAATAGTCCTGGATCTAACCTGTACCGAACGTATTCGCTTCGGGGCCGAATAGTGGATCTAATAACTATTCGGTATTATGCCGAATATTTGCGGTCGGGTCGAATACGAATAGTGGTTACCTTACACCCGTTTCTGGACTGGTGGAAAATGAACATATCAAGATTTCCCACCTTGGTTCATACTGTCAAGCGTTATCTTTGTGCGCCACCTACGCACGTACTACGTGAACGTCTGTTTCGCACAGTTGGAAATACCTTTAGTGAGACAAGAAGCTGCCTTAATGCTGACAACATGGAACGTTTTTTTTTTAAAGCTAATGCCGTTTTCATGGATTAACTACGCTGTCAGTGACAATTTACAAGTTTAGTTACTTGTTATAAAACTAAAAATACTTTCATTTCTAGGTATTAGCTACCACAGACTGACTGACTGAAGGATGCAAAACATGAAATGTTTTTAAATGTTTTTACTATTCTGTACTACATTTTGTGAAGTAAAATTTCAGGGTACATTTGACATTATGGATGTGTGTTTTTTTTTTTTTTTTTAGATCTATTTTATACACGAAAGTGGAAGAATGGGCCTCATTTTGAAGAGTGGGAAGACACAAGTAATGGTGGTATCAAAGAAAATAATTATTCCAAAATGTGTAATAAAAGACAAAATGGCTTTATTTTGGACAAGTACATAAATTAAAGTATCTCGGCACATGGATAACATCATATGGAAGATGCATTACTGAAATAAGAAACAGAATAGGAACAGGCAAAAACTGCATTTTTCAAAATGAAGAACATCTTATACAATATATCTTGGTCAATGAAGGTTAGAAAAAGAATTTTTGCTTGCTATACACATCTAGTTTTAACATATGGCTGTGAGTCCTGGACAATCGGTAGGCAGGCCAAACAATTTCTTGAGGCCTCAGATATGTGGTTTTACAGAAGAATGCTTAAAGAATACCCTGGACAGAAAAAAAAAAAAAGCGACCAAGAGGTTTTCAAAGAAGCGAGAGCCCGAAGACAACTACTCACAGACATCAGAAGGAGACAATCATCATTTTTCGGCCATGTTATAAGATGAGGGAAAATGAAACATGTGGTGACCACTGGAAAGATCTGTGGAAGGAGGGATAGAGGAAGACAACGAAAAAAGATTCTTGACAGTCTTGTTGCATGGCATAGAGGTGTGTCAGCACACTAACTAATACATGCTGCAGGAGATCGCAGATTGTGGCGAGGCATAATCGCCCATGCCAGTCGGCAAAGCACCTGATGATGATGATTCACTATTCGTATTCGTATTCGGCCGAATAGTTGGTCCAGCTATTCATATTCGGCCGAATAGTAAAAATCTCTATTCAGTACAGCCCTAATTATAGGACCACTGTTGTCGTCGTCGTCACAATAAAGCTGTTTCAGAGACGTCATAAAGATGTTACCAAAACAGATTAAACAGCATTAAGAGCATTAGGTATAATATCAGAAATAAATTAAAGTTAAATTGCATTTCTCCCTGTGAGGGTTCCTGGGCCAAATTGTAGGGTCAACACAAAAGAAGAAGAAGAAAAAGAAGAAGAAGAAGAAGAAGAAGATGAAGAAGAAGAAGAAGAAGAAGAAGAAGAAGAAGAAGAAGAAGAAGAAGAAGAAGAAGAAGAAGAAGAAGAAGAAGAAGAAGAAGAAGAAGAAGAAAAAAGAAGAAGAAGGAAGAAGAAGAAAAGAAGAAGAAGAAGAGAAGAAGAAGAAGAAGAAGAAGAAGAAGAAGAAGAAGAAGAAGAAGAAGCAGAAGCAGAAGAAGAAGAAGAAGAAGAAGAAGAAGAAGAAGAAGAAGAAGAAAGAAGAAGAAGAAGAAGAAGAAGAAGAAGAAGAAGAAGAAGAAGAAGAAAGAAAAGAAGAAGAAGAAGAAGAAGAAGAAGAAGAAGAAGAAGAAGAAGAAGAAGAAGAAGAAGAAGAAGAAGAAGAAGAAGAAGAAGAAGCAGCAGCAGCAGCAGCAGAAGCAGCAGCAGCAGCAGCAGCAGAAGAAAAAGAAGACAAGGAAGAAGAAGAAGAAGAAGAAGAAGGAAGAAGGAAGAAGGAAGAAGGAAGAAGAAGAAGAAGAAGAAGAAGAAGAAGAAGAAGAAGAAGAAGAAGAAGAAGAAGAAGAAGAAGAGAAGAAGAAGAAGAAGAAGAAGAAGAAGAAGAAGAAGAAGAAGAAGAAGAAGAAGAAGAAGAAGAACAAGAAGAACAAGAAGAACAAGAAGAACAAGAAGAACAAGAAGAACAAGAAAAAGAAGAAGTCTGAATGGCAAATATACATAATAATACATCTGAAACAGTAAAAATGTATCAACAAACACTGCAAATTTTCCAAAAAGTGCAGGTGGAAGAACGCTCCCCTACAAATTGGGGGAGGGGGGGGTGCTAACCCCCAAGGCTTCGGCGCTCATGCCGTAGACTTTGTGGGAATTAGTAGAGTGAATGAGGCAACTGGCTAATAAACTAGAATCTTTCTAGCGGACCTTGACGACAGCAACATTCGGCAAAGTACCCGCTGCCTCCAAACCCAAATGGAGCTTTGATATTGTATGTTACCCTGACGCAGTAGATCAAGAGAGAAGATGCTGTGGAGTTTGACAGCATAACATGCAGGAATGCGTCAGAAAAGAGAGAAAGCATACGAGGCAGGAGGCTCTAGTCAGACATGATACCACACGAAATAGACTATAACAATAAAATCGTTGATGACTGAAAAAAGTAACTGATAGTTTTCACCGCTATATTAAAGGTCTATATAACATGTGAAGACTGAACCAGGTATCTAGGAACTACCTTGTTGGCCTGCCTCCACACTCAACCAGGTACCTGGGAACTACCTTGTTGGCGTGTATCAAGATAGAACCAGGTATCTGGGAACTACCTTGTTGGCGTCTATCAAGACAAAACCAGGTATCTGTGAACTACCTTGTTGGCCTGCCTCCACACCCAACCAGGTATCTGGGAACTACCTTGTTGGTGTGTATCAAGACAGAACCAGGTATCTGGGAACTACCTTGTTGGCCTGCATTAAGACTGAACCAGGTATCTAGGAACTACCTTGTTGGCGTGTATCAAGACAGAACCAGGTATCTGGGAACTACCTTGTTGGCGTGTATCAAGACAGAACCAGGTATCTGGGAACTACCTTGTTGGCGTGTATCAAGACAGAACCAGGTATCTAGGAACTACCTTGTTGGCGTGTATCAAGACAGAACCAGGTATCTGGGAACTACCATGTTGGCGTGTATCAAGACAGAACCAAGTATCTAGGAACTACCTTGTTGGTGTGTATCAAGACTGAACCAGGTATCTGGGAACTACCTTGTTGGCGTGTATCAAGACAGAACCAGGTATCTGGGAACTACCGTGTTGGCGTGTATAAAGACAGAACCAGGTATCTGGGAACTACCTTGTTGGCGTGTATCGAGACAGAACCAGGTATCTGGGAACTACCTTGTTGGCGTGTATCAAGACTGAACCAGGTATCTGGGAACTACCGTGTTGGCCTGCATTAAGACTGAACAAGGTACAGTAAAACCTCGCTTAACAAGCACCTCTCATAACGAGTAATTTGCATAACGAGCAAAACAAATTGAAAAAAATGACTTGCTTAACGAGCGACGCTTCGCATAACGAGTGGCGAGGAGAGGGGAGGTCCCGGATTGTGCGCATGTTTACATCAGTTTGTGTTTAGCACTTGTTCCAGTAGCATCGTAGTGTCGCTTGTGATCACACATTTTCTCAAACTTGTGTTGTATTGTGATATATGTAAATGAATCCTCCAGGCCTACAGGATGACCTCCTTGAAGATTTGTAAGTTCATCAAGATCCAGTCTCTGCCTCCCAGAACCACTCCATTACTCCAGCCCATGGACCAGTAAGTTATTTCTAACGTTAAGAAGCTCTACACTAAAGCACTCTTCGAGCTTTGTTTTCATGTGACTGAAGGGACCAAACATCACTTCCACATCGTTGCCTGCCTCAAGATGATCGACAAGGCGGGGGAAGAGGTTACCAAGAGAATCCTAACTTCTGCTTGGAAGAAGCTTTGGTCGGAGAGCGTTGCCGATTTGTGACTTTAAGGGGTTCGAGACAGTACCTGTGAAACATGTAGTCTACGAGATTGTGTAGTGGCCACTATCATAGGATTGGAGGTGGATAACAGTGATATTGAAAAGCTTGTGGAAGAGCACAGCCAAGAGCTGACCACCGAAGAGCTTATGGAGTTGCATTGTGTTTCACAGCAAAAAGTTTTAGAGGAAAGTTTGTCAGAGGAGGAGGAGGAGGTAACAGAAAAGCAACAATCTTCTGGCGAAATAGGACAAATGCTGAAAACATGGGAAACTGTTGTATCTTACACTGAGAAGCATCACCCTAATAAGGAAGTGGCTGTAGCCAGGCTGCAAATTTATTTTATGATAACCTTGTGTCGCATTTTCGCCAGAGTTTGAAGCGTCGGCAAAAACAAGTGTCTCTGGACATCTTTCAAGTAAAAAAAAATAATTAGTTATGTATCATAATTATTTCTCCCCGTGTGGGTTCCGGGGCCCTATTATAGGGAAAACAAGAATAGACCCACTGCCTACCCAAAAGCATGTCGTAAGAGTCGACTAATTGGGGGCTTCCTTCGAAGTCGGAGTGCATCTGCCTGAGAGGCAAGGAATCAGAAGTCTGCACACAAATAAGTCAAACCTGTAAAACGGATGCACACTTAACACTCAGGTTTTGGAACAGGAGTCCAGAAGTGGATAAACAACCAGAACTTTCCGCCAGAGTTTACAGCTGGTGACCCCGAAGAAGAAGAAGATAATTATTTGGACTTTTTTTTTCCTGCAAATCAAATTCGCATTTTAGAAAAATTTTTTTATGCCTAGTGGCACATGAGGCTTCAGAGAGGACTTGCCATGCTTTGCTGTCCTGGCAATCTTCAGTGCAGTTTTCCATGTCAGAGATGCCGCATTCAGGTCACTTTCCATCGTTCGTCTCCATTTTGTTTTTTGGGCGCCCCTTCTTTCTCTTTCCCTCTGGTGTCCATGTGAGAGCTGTTTTGGCAGGTATATCAGGATTCATTCTCATAACGTGGCTAAGGCCATTTCCATCTTCTCTTGGTTATCATACTGTCTAGAGTTTCTTAGTTTGTGACTTGAAGTAGTTCTCTTCGTCTATTACTCCATTCTTTTTCGCTCCTATTCTATGCACCGTATACTTCCAATTTAACATAACGACACTGTGCTGACGCTACGTTGATAGCGCGGGAGTTGCGTGGTCTTGAGGCAATGTGTCCGCCTTGAGTGCTAGAGGTTCCGGGTTCAATCCCCGGTAAGGGCAGGGTATTGCTTACCAGGACTTGGACTTCTAGGAATTCCCCCTGGTCTCTGGATAGTGAGATCAGAAGCCCGTGTGCATTGTATCGCATGAAACAAATCGCTTGGCAGTTGGTAATCGAAAGGAGCAGCTAACGGCGCTGCCCGGGCAAAAATTTGGAGTTAAAAATCTACCTAAAGTATTTAAGGAAACTCACTGGTGCTACAGAGCCTGTGCACTGTGCTGAACTTCTTCGAACTCAGGCTGGAGTTAGAAGAAATAACGGAGCACTTATGGGTTACTACCCGTGTGCCATGATGATGATCCGTTGTTCAAACCTCAGATCTAAAACTGATAGCGCGTTGGTCGTCAGGTGACAATCCCCATGCGTGTCCGGTCTCGGGTTCGAGTCGGGGGATGGCAGAAAAGCCGCATACTCACCAGATAACGGTCTACGTGGCACCGAGGCTGAAGGGCATCGATACCCACGACACCAGGCCCAATGAGCTTTGCTCAAGTACTTCCGGTTCAGAAAAACGAATGAGTTCTCTAAGTTACAATGCTCACCATACCCATCAAACATGGCGTAGTAATAGCTTCAGCCTTTCACCATGGCCGGTTGTTTCAGATGTGTAACGTAACGGCAGACGGCAAATTAGCCGTGTTAGCACTAATTATACAGCTGCACGCATAACGACTGCAGGCAACTACTCAACCTATGTGTGTATTTTTGTTTTTCTCCAAATCCAGACTCAACTGATGATAAAAATCTGAAAAAAAATATCCTGTTTCCGCTGTATGGCCAGGCTATACTGTTTAAACCAAAGGTCGCCAACTTCGGGAATGAGGTAGTATTTGTGTTGGTGGGACGGGAAAGGGGAGGTTGTTAAATGTGAGAAACCTCCAAGGGGGTGTCAAGCAAGCTTGAAGATGATTGCGTTTGTAATTGCAATATTCCTCTATGCTCAGAAAATAATTTTCAGTTTAATTATTTTTTTTTAAATATTGCTCTAAACTATTCTACGAAACAAAAACCCAAGGACATTTCTGTTTTTTAAGCAGTTTGTACATCTACTTTTAACAATCCCGTTACTGCAATATTACGCGCAAATTTAATTATACATTAAGAATACATACTTTTTTTTAAATTACTTTTGTGTGCATGTGGAAAAAGGGAAGGGGGGTGTCCTTGCCATTTACTCGAGGGGTGCGACCTTAATTATGCAAACGATCGTCAATACTCATACAATTCTGGTACCGTTAGAAAATTGTACTTGTTTTATAAAGTCGGAGAGGTGGACCTATTCTTTATTATGGTTCCAGGCCGTAACACCCACTGTCCTCAACAAACAAGCATGTCGTAAAGGGGGAAATGAGTAGGAGTTTGCTGAAATCGGATATGTTTAATCCAAAGGCGTAAATATCACAGTCTAGCATTACAGAGAGTCCTGCCAATCAGACACAATGTAAACAGTTTTACAGGTCGCTCACGCTAGCGATGGATTATAGAAAGAATTTCGGAGGCAATGCATGCCACGTAGAACATAATTTAGAACAGCGGTTCTCAAACTATAGGTTGCGACCCTTTTTTTAGGTAAAAGGACCCTTTCACAGGGGTCGAGAAAAGCAGTCGCAAAACAAATAAATGTAATATATGGTCGTTAAAACATAAGGAAGTGTATTAAAGGTTCGCGACATTTGGAAAGTTGAGAACCACTGGTCTAGAGAAAGAAGAAGAAGAAGAAGAAGAAGAAGAAGAAGAAGAAGAAGAAGAAGAAGAAGAAGAAAGAAGAAGAAGAAGAAGAAAGAAAGAAAGAAAGAAAGAAAGAAAGAGAAGAAAAGACAGAAGAAAAGAAAGAAAGAAAGAAAGAAGAAGAAAGAAAGAAAGAAGAAAGAAAGAAAGAAAGAAAGAAAGAAAGAAAGAAAGAAGAGAAAGAAAGAAAGAGAAAGAAAGAAAGAAAGAAGAAAAAAAGAAAGAAAGAAAGAAAAGAAAGAAAAGAAGAAGAAGAAAAGAAAGAAAGAAGAAAGAAAGAAAAAGAAAGAACAAAGAAAAGAAGAAGAAGAAGAAAGAGATAAGACAGAAAGGAAGAAAGAAAACAAGAGAAAGAAAGATATCTCTCTGATAGAAAGCAAAGAATAATAAGGGTAGAAAGAGGAGTAAATAAAGAAGTCCGAAATAAGATAAGAATATTTGCACTAGAAGAAGATTTCTAAATGAAGAAAAGAAGAAGAAGAATAAAGAAGAAGAAGACTCGCAAGAAGGGTGAAGGAAGCAGCTGGGGGGAAGATATTAAGACATTAAACAGATATACATGTGTCGACACATTTTGTGTTCTAGGTCGAATACAGTTATTACAGATACACAATGAGTAAAAGTAATCTCTCTGATAGTTTAGGCAACCGCACCGCCTGGGTAGGAAATAGGACAGAAAACTAAAATTTCAAAGCTTAGTCTTCTTCAAGCCGCCCGAGGGCCGGATATCTTAAGGACTGGTTCTTGGCTATCTTAACTTGAAATCAGTTTCTTTGTGGCGAAAATTATTTCGCCTAAGTTTTGTTTCTACGCTTCATCATGTCAGCGTGGTCTGGCTTGGCGGGTTTTTGATTTGCAGTTTTCAGTTTTCGGGAGTGGATCTGGCAGCCCTAAAAAGGACTGTCAGTTTTGCCTAGGTAGGGCCTTAACGAGAATGGGGGGGGGGGGGGAAGTATTGGATCAGGTGCTGGCGTTTCTGCATAGGGCGTCTCCTTTGTGTCTGTGGTTTCGTTCGATAATAAAGAACATGGTCGTCCAGTTTTATCAGCACCTTTCTTTTTATCACCACCCCCCCCCCCCCGAAATTCCTTGTGACAATTCTGTGTTGTCTTCTTCTTCTTCTTCTTTGCGTTCACCAGCTGTAAACACTGGTGGAAAGTTCTGGTTGTTCGTCCACTTTTAGACTGCAGTCCTGTTCCAGAACCTGAGTGTTGCATGTGCATCACGCAGATCTGACACATTTGTGTGCAGACTGTTGGTTATTCGCATCTCAGACAGATGCACTCTGACTTCGAAGGAAGCTCCCAATTAGTCGACTTTTACGACATGCTTTTGGGTAGGCAGTGGGTCTATTCTTGTTTTCCCTATACGTATTCCCACACGGGGAATTCTGTATTGCGTTTAGATTAAACTGAATAGCTCTGAATCAGTCTTACAATTCATTAAAAGGTCACCTGACGAGAATGTCCTTGTACAAAGTGCTTGCGCACATTTCTGGAATGTGCTGAGATAAATTTTTTTATCAGTCAGTTTTTAAAATAGGAGAATGAGGGAGATTTCAGCTGATTTTCACTGGCAGAGGAACGGAGCAGGTACGGGGTGACCCGATTGCAGCGAAGTTGATATTCTGACTTCGGCTGATATAAGAACTGCCACAAAGAACAAAGCCTAATAAAAACTGTGAACAAATTAAGAAGAGTAGCGCTAAGAAGCGTTAAGAAGATAACTGAACATGGGTTTGTCATCGAGGGCACGATTTTTCAGTATTTCAATTTCTAGATGATTTCTAATTTTCAAAGAAAACATTATTATTTTTGCTTCCAACAGCGCTTTGCTTATGTAATGTCCATGTTGCTAACCATTTTAGTTTTGTTCTTAAATTATGGTTATCAGGCAATTATGGTGAACCAGTTGAACATTGCCACGGGACCGCTACTGTAGCCATGAAGGCCACCCTGGGTCACCCCGAAACGTTCTGGCCAACGGGGCTCTGGTGAAGTTGCGACAGGCCTAGCAAGCCGGCAATTGGATTTATTATCGCTACAGAAAACACAATGAGATATAAACGGACTGATCAAACGGTATCTGACCATGGCAATGTTAAGGGACTACGAGACAGAAAAGCGAAATACAAGATTGCAACACTTAACACCGCTGGCCTGGGAAATAAAACAGAAGAGATTATTGAAATGATGGAAAAAAGGAAAATCAAGTTAATGGGGCTAGCTGACATAAGACGCAAGGGAAATAGTAACAAGAAAATACACAGAGGCTACTTACTAACATATGCAGGAGGAGAAACATCGAAGAATGGAGTGGGTTTCCTGGTGCATCCGGACATATCTAACTACATATTAGACATACATTATCACTCAGATAGAATTATTACTTTGAAAATAAAAAGAGGAGAACAAGTTGAAACACATATGCAATTATATGCACCATGCAATGATAATTATACAGAAGAGCAGAAAGATGAATTCTTAGACGATCTGTCTGATGAGATAAAGAAAGTTGAGGGAAGCAGCATACTATATGTAATGGGTGACTTCAACGGGAGGGTAGGAAATAACAGAAGAGAATACGATACAGTTTCTAGGTCCACATGCAGCTAAGAACAGTGATAGAAATGGAAATAGTCAAAGAATATTGGATCTATGCAGCCAGCACAATCTTTTTATTACGAACACACTCTTTGACCATAGAGATTCACAACTTTACACTTGGTACAAATCGAATGATGTCTCCATCAAAAGCCAGATTGACTTTATACTTACCAGAGTTCAAGGAAGAAGGAGAATTCTTGATTCAAGAGCAATCCCTAATGGTCTATGTGACACTGACCATAAAATAGTTGTGTTAACAGCAAAACATCTTACATTAAAGAAACACAGAAAGAAATTAAACAAAAACAAGGATCTCATCAAGATAGCAAATCTGAAACGGGAAGGAGTAAAAGAACAGTTACAACAGAAAATAGAGACAGCATTCAAACAACTTTCACATGTAGTTGGCAATATTGAAGAAGAATGGAGTAAATATAAAAACACTATGCTTAGTATTGCAGAAGAATTATGTGGAAAACGGAAGAGTGGAAACAGACGGAGAAATAACAAATATTCACCTTGGTGGTGCGAAGAAGTAAAAGACGCAATTAAAAAGAAAAAGGACTTATATAAAAAGTGGATAAAATCAAAGAAAGAAGAAGATTAAATAAACTATAGACTTCAAATGAGAGAAACCAACAGGAGTGTCAAGAAAGCAAACCAAGCATCCTGGGAACGTTTCGGTGAATTATTAGCAGAAAATGAGAAAACGGCCAGCAGAAAATTTTATTTTTCAAAGTAGTTAAAAATATGCAGAAAAGAGATGAGAGCTACAACCCCACTGAAATAATTAATGATAAGACAGGAAGGCCATTGATAGATCCACCCGAGATAGCAGAAAGATGGAGGGAATACTTCAATGAGCTCTTTAATCCTCTAGGAGATCATCAGGAAAGAACAACTGAAGAGCACAGAGCAACAGTGTTAGAACCACACATACTAATGGATGAAATAGAAAAAGTCATTAAGCAGTCTCCCAAATATAAAGAACCAGGAGCTGATAGATTACCAACAGAAATAATTCAAACAGCAGGTGAAAGCAGCATCAGATGGCTTCACAGAATATTTAATGCAGCATGGGCACAACAAACTGTCCCTATTGTTGGCAACATGCAATAGTTATACCATTGTGGAAGAATCAAAGGAAGCAAACGAGAATGCGGTCAATACCGAGGCATCTCTCTTTTAAGCCATGTTGGCAAAATGTATGCCAAGATAATAGAAACAAGACTGAGACCAGTAATAGAACCACAGCTGGCAGAAGAACAGATGGGATTTAGGAGAAATAAAAGCTGCACAGATGCAATCTTCACACTTAAACAGTTAATAGAAAAGAACATTGAATACAATAAGAACTTATTTGTGGCCTTCGTAGACCAGGAGAAGGCATTTGACAGAGTCGACAGACAATTATTATGGAAAGTAATGGCAAGATATGGAGTGAGCGAGCACGTCATCGAAGTGTGCAAAAGTTTATACAGGGATTGTAGAAGTGTAGTTAGAATAAATCAGGGAACATCTCATCCATTCACAGTAACATCTGGAGTAAGACAGGGGTGTGTCTTATCACCACTGCTGTTTATCACCTACATCGACAGTATATGCAAGAATGCCAAGCCCATGAATGAAAATGTTAGTAAGATCAACGAATTACTCTTTGCAGATGACCAGGCCTTGATAGCAGATACAGCCATGAAATTGCAACAACATCTAACATCCATGAATGAAGAATGTAAAACAAATAATATGAGAATCAACACTGAAAAGACAGAAGTAATGTCAATAGGAAAAAAGAAGACAGATCTAAATATAGCAATAGAGAACAGAGGCATTAAACAGGCATCTGAGTTTAAATATCTGGGAACTACATTTACCGAAGATGGGAAATTGGAAAAAGAAATTAACATTAGATGCAGTAAAGCAAACGAAGTATTGGGACAGCTAGCTCCCCTCTTACAGCATAAGACAATCCCAATCAGCACAAAGAGACATCTTATTCAAAGCATATTTATTCCAACTCTGTGCTACCAGTGCCAGACATGGTCACTCACAACAAACCATAAAAGAAAATTAGTAACCATGGAAATAAGATGTCTGAGAAGGGCTGTAGGAATGACCATAAGAGATAAGATCAGGAATGAGATCATAAGAGAAAAAGTCTGCACATAACCAATTCTAAATTACATACAAAGACAGCAAGTGAAATGGTTTGCCCACTTAGAGAGAATGCCTTGTAACAACATACTATACAAAGCATACATAGAAAGAGAAGAAGGTCGTAGAGCAAGAGGTAGACCAAGAACAAGATGGAAGGATAACATCAGAGAAGCTCTACAACAGCACGATGTGCCTATGGTTGAGGCGGCCAGAAGAGCCAGAAACAGAACCTTATATCTCCCTCGACACCCACAGCGGTAAAAGAGGAAGCGAAGAAGAAGAAGAAGTTGAACATTATGTTTAAAACAAAATGAGATAAATTCAAGACAAATTTTGCTCACTGCTGTCCCATGTTAAAGGTCACACAGATAGAAGTAGTGTAAAATACAACAGTTCGCACACGCATCAGAAGTATAAGGCAGCGGCCATACACGACGGAAGCAGCATCTCCGAGAAACCAGCCGGTGCACACTTATTATTACATAAGGCACACCGCCAATTCTGTGACAAACAACTTTTGCCATTTTTTAAATATGCAATTTACAAGACACATATCATGGAGCCTTCACATTGAAATTCCCAGCTCACAGTGTCGCACCATGCGCTTAACTCAGAAGCTGGCCGATGGAACCGGATTTCGCCTTTACCTCGCGTGTTGTCCCATCAAGTTTAGGGGGATAGAGCCCCAACCTTCACTTGAAGTAGTTAGAAGGACAAGGCCCACCGCACGATGGAGAGGTAGATTTGAGTAAGAGAGTCTTTTACTGTGCGTCACTGCTCAATTAAAAATGATGTAACTGGCGAGAATCAATTAAATATAGTGGCAAAGTATTCACATAAAAGAAAACGATTAACATATGGCAAACTCACCGGGAGCTTAAAGAAATTTTTATGCATGTCGAGAAATGAGGGCAGAGTTAGGTGTACATGAGAACGGGTATATGAAGAGCAGTTAACTGAATTTTTTACAAGAAGTTAATTTCTGCATAACTATCTAGAAAGATGTAGTTTCAATAGTTTTATGCCGGATGTCGGAAACATGGAGAGATTTACGAGTAAACGAGGGACAAATATAAGGAGAAACCGAAAGGGAAAGCAGATTAAAAGCATTCCAAAGAAGATGATATGTCCGCTTGAAGTTACGCGGATGAGTATATTGTCTTACAGGCGAGCATGGGAGAGGGTAGAGTAATGCTGATTTGTTTATAAACAAAATAGGGGAATAGCGGTGATATGCTAGTTTCGCAACTGAGCATATTAAAGAGAGGAAAGCAGAAAGAGAGAGAGAGAGAGAGAGAGAGAGAGAGAGAGAGAGAGAGAGAGAGAGAGAGAGAGAGAGAGAGAGAGAGAGAGCGAGAGAGAGAGAGAGAGAGATGGGGGGATAGATAGAATGGAAAGAATGAAAGAAATAACAAGATGTGAATGTTGAAAGTAAGGGGGAGAGAGGAGTAGAGTGTGAGACAGGGGGAGAATAGAGTGTGAGAAGAAAGGCAGCGAGAACAAAAAAGGTGATATAGAGAGGGAGTGAGGAAAAGCCTGGGGAAGGGAAATGAGAAGATAAGCAGTGAGGGAAAGACAGATCAAAGGGAGGGAGGGTGGGGGTTCAGGAAAGAGAAGAGGAAGAGAGAAGAGGAGCGAGAGAGGGGTAGGAAAAGAGAAAGAAAAGTTAATGTGTACGTCTACTAGGGATGAAAGGGGGAGTTCACCTGTCAGTTATGTGTGTTAATAATAGATGTCAGTCTAGAAGTGGTGCACTTCTATTATCCGACTAGTACGGTCCTCTGGTCTATCATCATCATCATCTTTATCATCACCATCGTCATCACCATCGTCATCATCATTTTCATCATCGCCATCGTCATCATCACCATCGTCATCATCATCATCACCATCATCATCATCTTCATCGTCATCATCATTATTATCATCATCCATCCTCATCGTCATCATCATTATCATCATCATCATCAAGAGCTTTGTCGATTGACATGAGCAATTATATATAGCTCTCCATAATCTGCGATCTTGAACAGCATGTATCAGTTCATGTGCCGATACCCCTTCATGCCATTACGGAAGGCTGCAAAAAGTGTTGCTCCGCGTTGACTTTATCTGTCTGTTTTTTGCCACAGGTCTTTTTAGTTGTCACAGTATGTTCCAGTTTCCGTAGCCTCACAACATGCCCCCCCCCCCTAACCCTCCCCCCCCCCCTTCCCAACTTCCTGTCAATCCTCTTTAAAAAAAAAATATTTTTCAAAAGTTTGTCTACACGGGGTCACTACACGGCATTTTTTTTCAATATGTTCATTTTTGTAATGTTCGGCATTCGTAGAATAGATTACACACAAAATTGTTGTCATTGGTAAACAATTTAGCACTGAAAAGTTAATACTAAAGACACCAACCAATGCACTTTTATAAGAGAAAAAAAAAAGTTTAAAAAGTTTGTTGTGTGTGGGATCTCCTAAAATCTCAGCTAATATAAAGACTAGAGACGTGAAATTTGGTGTGGATACTCCTAACACAACTAACACAATATTATAAGGTCAGGTCTATTTGAAATTACAGTTTATTAAGTGATTTAAAAAAAAAATTTTTGATTATTATATTAAAAAGCGACATTTTTGTATTTTTTCAACATACCCAACTTTTAATATTCTAAAAAAAAAAAATATTTAGAAAGATCATTGAAGTAAATAAACTAGACCTGACCCTAAACATAGGTTTAAAGTTCTTGAATCGATCATCTGTTTCTCAATACCTCTTTTTGTTTTTGAAATTTTAGCTCTCTAAGTACATGTTGTTTTTTCATCAAAATGGTGGCTGTTGCCATGGCAACCATGTTTTTTTTTTTTTACACTTGAAGTCTACAAATTTATCAACATACATCCCTACAAATGACCATTATAAAATAATTGGTCTAACATTGTAAGTAAAAAAAAAATTTTTTTTTCCTGTAGTGACCCCTTAAGCCCTTGCTTTCTTTTTCAAAAGACATATGTTAGCTATTTTGTTGTTGCTGTCCAAGGAAATTATTTTAAGGATTCTTTTGCATAATTACGTTTCCGATGCTTTAAGAAATTGTTTGGTTTGTTTGATTAATTGTCCAGTATTCACAGCCATATGTTGTACCCGTGGCAAAGTGGTCAAGCCGTTTGCCTCGCACTCTAAAGGTCATTGGTTCGCTTCACGGCGACGCTTTTCAGCTCATGAATGCAATTTTTACTGAGATCCCTAGGGATCGTCACCAGCGCTACGGAGGTCGTACTCCGTGCAATGCTCTCGACAGACAGTTAGCCGTTCTGCGGACAGAGACTAAGCTATATGGGATAAAACCCGGGGCAATGAAGTCGATCCTCTTACCTTTACCTTTATAAGATAAGCAAGCATACGGTTTTTTTCCCCACCCTCGAGTGACACGGATTTACTGTATGAAATATTTTTTCTTTCACAAAATGTAGTTTATGTCTGTTATATTTTGTTCTTTATCTCTGTGATACATCTTCTATCCTGGAATACACCTGGTTTTAAATTGAGTATCAGACTGACTGACTGACTGACTGACTTTCCACCCCACCCCCCCCCCCCCCCCCCAGGACGTCACACAAGCGATAAACACCCGATGACACAATGTGCCACCATGTGAGTGAGGATCACCGTGGAGAGGTCCAATAAACCGCGTTCAGCCATTAGGTCATATTTATAGCCGGGTTAGATTGCGGCCCCTGACAAGAGCCAGAGTAGGGCATCATAAAACGAAAAATTTCATACCAAAAAGAATGGGATCATGATTATATTGAGTAACAGATAGTCTCTAGAATTATCTAGGCAGGGTCGAGAATGAAGAAGAAGAAGAAGAAGAAGAAGAAGAAGAAGAGAAGAAAAGAAGAAGAAGAAAGAAGAAGAAGAAGAAGAAGAAGAGAAGAAGAAGAAGAAGAAGAAGAAGAAGAAGAAGAAGAAGAAGAAGAGAAGAAGAAGAAGAAGAAGAAGAAGAAGAAGAAGAAGAAGAAGAAAGAAGAAGAAGAAGAAGAAGAAGAAGAAGAAGGAAGAAGAAGAAGAAGAAGAAGAAGAAGAAGAAGAAGAGAAGAGAAGAAGAAGAAGAAGAAGAAGAAGAAGAAGAAGAAGAAGAAGAATAAGAAGAAGAAGAAGAAGAAGAAGAAGAAGAAGAAGAATAGAAGAAGAAGAAGAAAGAAAAAGAAGAAGAAGAAGAAGAAGAAGAAGAAGAAGAAGAAGAAGAAGAAAGACGAAGAAAGAAGAAGAAGAAGAAGAAAGAAGAAGAAGAGAAGAAGAAGAAGAAGAAGAAGAAGAAGAAGAAGAAGAAGAAGAGGAAGAAGTAGAAGTTAAGAAGAAGAAGAAGAGAAGAAGAAGAAGACTCAGAAGAAGAAGAAGAAGAGAAGAAGAAGAAGAAGAAGAAGAGAAGAAGAAGAAGAAGAAGAAGAGAGGAGGAGAGAAGAAGAAGAAGAAGAAGAAGAAGAAGAAGAAGAAGAAGAAGAAGAAAGAAGAAGAAGAAGAAGAAGAAGAAGAAGAAGAAGAAGAAGAAGAAGAAGAAGAAAAAGAAGAAGAAGAAGAAGAAGAAGAAGAAGAAGAAGAAGAAAAAGAAGAAGAAGCACAAGAAGAAGAACAAGAAGAAGAAGAAGAAGACATGTTCTCGACCATGGCATACACGGTTGGCTAACCAGACCCTTTTCGTCACCTTACC